>WHYT01015791.1:150569-178787 GCA_009806455.1 Tetrax tetrax
TGCATCAACACTACTTAAGGCTGCAGGGTAAGGAGTATGTGAGCACAGAAGAAAGATCCACCCTGAAAGAATGAACTACATAATCACTGAATCACTGCCTGAAGATAACATCCAACAGCTAACTTCACTTCTAGAGTGCAGCCCCAAGCTTTCTTGGATAGAAGAATAAATGGGAGAAATGTTCAGTCCTGCTGATGCATACCAACTCCTACGGGGCCTTATGTCAGTCACATGCTTTTACAGGCTGAAGCTGCACAGAGATTGGTGTTCAATTTTATTCCTATACAAAATAAAAAATGTTTATATTACTGCTGGTTTAGAAGGTCCAGTCTAATGTGAAAAAATGAAACCAAGTCAGTTGCATCAACAATGTCACTGGAAACAATCATCCATATTCAGTTTTAAGTGATGTCACAGGAGCATCACAATTTTCTCTTGATGAAAAGTTGAGTAACTTGGTAAAATAAGCTTTGAGTGGCAGAGCAATGCTGACAAGAACAGTTGAGTATGACAAGCCTTGGTATGGACTGTGAATCACCAAGCAACAGGACACTAACACCTAAAACTGCTGGAGAGCTGTACAGTGGTATCACTGGACTGATTTGGTTGGCAATGGTAACTGGGACAGGTCTCTTAACTGCAGTATGCCTTGGGCTGGTGGACATGGCTCCTGCAGTACAACCACTGCATTCTGCTCTATAACATCCACACTAGATCAAGCTCTAGAGTCTGACGAAAGCATACGAAGTTTTAGTTCTAGCTTGAGCAACTGGGTGATCTGGAAACTTCCTTGAGAACAGGTTGATTAACCTTTACAAAAACAGTTTTTGGTTAATAGTATTAGGACGCAATGCTGACTAAGTTACTGCTTGTGCCATACTAATGTCTGTTGTAATTTAGTGTGTAACAAGTGAATACACTTATGAGCTTGAGCTACTTGCATTGTCCATTGTTAGTTTGTAAGTATGAGTGCATGTATGAAAGATGTTTGACAGATGACAGAACTGCTGAGAGCTGGAATGTCACAGGAGTCTCAAGATTTTTGCCCTGATCAGGAGTAGAATAACTGGATATAAAGAACCATGGCTGACCAGCAAGTGCGCACAAGAATTGTGTGAAAAGTCTTGGTACATAAAGCAATGAATGTGAAAGTAACAAGAGAAAAATACCTGGAAGGGCTAGAAAGCTATATGGTGATTGACTACCAGCCTCTGCTGCCATCTAACTCTAAAAACCCACAATAAAAAAGACTATGGGGAAACATGATTATGCAGATATCCAAAATGAGGACACAAGGTATAATATTACGTGTTGGTGCTGAGCCACTGACCAGAGCCTGACACTGAGAGAGGTGAGAGTTCTATTTGCTGCCTAGGCGGGACTACACTGACTCACTGCAGTGGTAGCTGAGGGTTAGCCTCAGTTAACTGTCATTCTCTGCATGTTCAACGCTCCCTGATGGGCTATTCCTCCATTGGTCCCCTTGCATTCAGTTTAGTAGTGTCACATTGCCTGGTACTCCCTTACCCCATGACAAATGCCAGAAGAACATAGCCTTTTTATGTGATTAAAAAAAAAAAAGTTTTTGTTTTCAAATGAGGTGCGAACAAAACTTGAGTGTTATGGTTATGAGAGAGAGAGGACAATGGACCTCAGATACATTACAGCTTTAGGTGGTGTCAGTACTCATCCTCACTCATTCCAACAGGAAAAAACGGCAACATGCAAATATTCTTCTCAGTACACTACTACACTGAGATCACATAAGATACTCTTAAATGTATACATGTACAAGTTCCTAGAATAGATCTAATATGCTTTTCAGATTGAGGTAATTTAAATATTTCTGACCAAAACTTCCAAAAGAATGTAACATGCAACCTGAAAATGAGGGGAAAAAAATGTGGAAGAGGTATTGGAGCACAAATCTGAATACTAAAACTTATCAGAGGCCAAAAAAAAAATAAAATAAAATAAAATCAGAATTTACAAAGGGCAGTGCTTGCCCCTTTGTTTTGTGGTGTGTTCGTGGGGTTTTGTTTTTTAAACACACTTCCATATTTGAAACACTCTGCACTGACTGTCCTTGTCCTTTACTCCCAGGTCACGTGCAGCAGTCTCTCTGGGGAAATTCCTCTTATCCAGCTTTAAGTGTCCACAGGTGTAGGTGCAAGCAGCCACCTCAGGGCCAACCTCTAAGCTCCAGTCACAGCTAAGAGATGTTCAGGCAGAACAAGGCAGCAGCACTCGTGATGCATTATGCCCAGAGCCAGGGCTGCTCTTGGCATTAACCCTCCCTGGGAAAATCCCCACCAAGAAAATGATGTGGTGCTTTTCCCTATAGGCAGAGCCAGCCCTCAGGGGAGATTTGTATTTCTCTGTCATTGCTAGGAGCAAACGAGGCAACCTTCCTACTGGTAAAAATTGTTTCCACTGGGACCCACCCACTCTGATCGTCCTTCTCAGGTGCCGAACACTGCTCATCTCTTGAAGCCATGAGTTTGGGAGAATTAGAATTACTACTTGCAAGTGTCAGCACAACAATCCTGAATGGTGCTACAATAAGCATCCAGTTTTAGTGCAAAACCTTGCACACAGATCAAATCAGACTCTTCCTCAAACAGACAGTTCCTTATCTCATGCAAGGAGCTCTTGGGCATTTTATTAAGCACACAGTTTGCAATGTTTCCCGGGGTAGCTGTCTCACGCATGCAGTACTTCTTTCCCAAAGGCCTTACCATCACCTGACAACCCCAGCCATGCCTTCAGGAGAGAGAAACAACCGATAGCTCCCGTGTCTTGGCAACAGGCACAAAGACCAAAGCAAAATGCAAACTTTCTGACCAAAATCCTCTGCTAAAAGACCAAGATATCTCTCATTCTAGAAACCACTGGGGAAAACAAAGAATCCACCTTTGCAGGACAACATGAACAGGTCACAGAGGAAGCAACACAAAAATCTCAGAAGAAAATTAGAGTAAGGACAAATGGCATTTCTCAGCTGTGCTCTCCACCAAGTCTCATCATCTGTCGTCATGCACCCTACCCTGCTCCTTGCCACAGGAATGCGAGGCTTTGAAACCTCTCCCCAAAAAGACACACTCAGAAGAATGAGAATAAACACTGCAAGGTTTTCTGCCCTTTCTTATAGGAGATCCCATCTTACTGGCCAAACAGCCAGCAAGCTTTCACAGACTCGCAGAGCACGACTCTCTGATGGCATCAGTTCACCTTGGTACCACTCCAGTACAAAACCTGACTGATTCTGGCAGTTCCTGTACTGAGACCTACAACACCTGGAGTCAAAGCACAATACTGATATTAATAAACCGTCAGCACACCACCACTAGCTCAGACATCCAAGAAATACAAAGGGGAGCATGAGCAAACTGGTACTTCAGCTGGTCTTCAGGCTGCTGTGAAAAATCAAATCACAGGCATGACTCAACATGTTACTTTGCAAAAAAAAAAATTGTGAAGTGCATATTGCATAAAATTTAACAGCTATCAGCAAAAAGGAGACGGCCTACTAAGAGTGCAGGAGATCATTTTAATGTTTCAAAATAGGTTAACTTCTCTGGAGGGAGATAATCTTTGTCAGGACAAGTTTCCATGCGACTTCTGCTAATAAATGAAACCAAGACAGAGGTCAGGCATGGAAAACTGTTCTCTCTGAGCCCAGCTAAGACCACATAGTCCAGCTCCCCATCAGTACTCACTCTGCGCAGGTTGTTTTTAACGCTGTCAGCAGAACTAAGGAACAGGGTCAGGCTAATCACAATCTTTCCACTGATTTCACTGACCCCTGAAAAAAAACACCAACAGTCTGAGCATACTCAGAGCATATTTACAGAGAAGGAATCCAGAAAAAAAAAGTAAAAGGCAAACACTGCATTATATAATTGTTTGTGATACAACTGGAACATCGCATCCTGTGAGGACAGCTGATGGTGCTGACAAAAAAAAAAAAAAACAGGAGGAAGACTAAAGAGACTACAAATTACCTTGTCTGTCCTCAGGTAAGAGAAGCAAAAAGTACACAGCAGCTGGGCATCTGCTGTGGGAAAGGCAGCCAGAGAAAAATACGCCATTATACCCCCAGCTAATGCTTGCACCTGAATAAATTCTTCAAGCATACGGAAGCAGCGAAGTTTCCCAGTTTGGCCTTAACATAACATCCAGAACCATCTATTGGATCCTGCAGGTACTTTTTTTTTTCTTTTTTCCCCACTGTGCTGCGACCACTTTAACAAAACAGCACGCTCTTATCTGCAAAATTTCAAAGCCGGTTTGTAGTGTGAAATTACAGACCACCTGCCATTTATTTCTACATGTCTATATTTTATTCTGAAATATGGCCTGCACCTCCCTGAAAATAGAGGAACAATGTGATTCATCATGACATTCATTAAAAACTCACTATTTTTCTGCAACTTTCAAAAAAAAAAAAAAAACAAAACATTAAAAGAAACGCGTCCCGACTTTAAAAATAAACATTCTTATTCAAAACTGCTTTCTAAACTACTCCTACAGAACAGCTCCCTTTTCCTCTCCCATTATCGCAAGCGTCGGCTACGTTCACCCCACCTGCGGAGGGGCTGAAAGCCCCCAAACGCGCCCAGGCCGCTGGCACTGCGGGAGCTCCGCGAGGGCCGGGGACGCGCTGCTCCTGCTGCGGGGCTCGCAACCCGCAACGGTGACGAGAGAGCGGCTCCGGGGACGCGGGGAGGACTGGTACTCGCCCGGTGGAGCCGGGGCGGGGCGGGGCGGGCCCGGCCGCTATTAAAGGGGTTCGGCGAGCCGTGTTGCCCGGCAGCGTTCCCGTGCGAGGGGCCATGGCGACCTGCGTGCAGCTGAACACGGCGGCCGAGATGCCCCTCCTGGGGTTGGGCACATGGAAGGTAACGCAGGATTCGGAGCGGGGGTCGGCCGCCCCCGGCGAGTTCCTGAGCGCTCCGGGCCCCTCTGATGGGCCTCGCCTTGCGGAGGGAGAGGGGGCGGCCCGGCCCTCCCCGCCTCGGGGACCCCTCCCCGCCGCCAGCTGGGTGGGGAGGCGAGGACCCTTGGGCTTCTCCGGTCGGTGAGAGGCGGCTCCTTCCCTCCCGCACCCCGCAGGGGAGCGGGGGTCACCTCCCCGCCCGGCTCCCGCGGCTGCAGCCACCGACGGGTCCCTCTCCCCCGCCGCCCCTTCCCCTCCCTCCCCGCTGCTGCGGGGGGGGGGGGGGGGGGGGGGGGGCACTTGGCTTGGCTGCTGCGGTGCTGAACAGCTTAAGTCCAGGGTGAGGTTACCTTCCATCTCCCGGTAATAAGATGGGGCTTTAGAAGACGATTCGGGCGTATCAAGCAAGTTCTGACAAAGAGGTTTGTGCCGCTGTCGTGATGACTGCAAAATCAAACAGTGATCCGTGCAATGCCTGAAGACAAACGTTACCGGATTTGTCTGAACAAGATATGCCAATGCTTCTTCGTGTGCAGCTCTTACCTCCTCTGTCAGGGTACAGAAACACAAGGAACTTGCATCTGTCCCGGCTCTGAAGGAAGCAGCTGGTGTGACCTTCCACTGGCCAGTGGGATGTGCCCAGGGAAGGAGCTGGGCTAGAGCATGGTGCAGTACTCCACGGTGATGTGGATGACTTAAGGTGCAGACCACTGCACCCTCCATCAAACTACAATTCTGGGCCGTTGCTGTTTCTCTTCTCAGACACAGCACTGGGAAGCGAGGGGTGCTGGCTGAGAAGCACCACAGAGCTCCCTGACACAAAACTCGCTTCCCCCTGGACTGGCTCTGGAGAGCTGTCCTGGTGTCGGGGGCTCTGCTCTGTCTGGCTGTTGGGCTGAATGTGCGTGGGAGTGGGGCTACGGAGAAACGTCTGGGGGCTGGCTTCAAGCCCCAGAGCCTGCATTTGTAAGATGAATATAGCTTTAAGAACACTGCATGGAAGAACTCTTCTTAAAACCCCTTTGTGTGTGTTTCTTTAGTTTCCAGACAACCAGGAAACAGCTTGGATGCTTTGATTTGGGATCTTAACATTCTCTTTTTCAGTCCCCAGCTGGGAAAGTAACGGCTGCGGTGATGGCTGCCATCGATGCTGGGTACCGCCACTTTGACTGTGCCTACGTGTACCAGAATGAGAGTGAAGTCGGGGAAGGGATCCAGCAGAAAATCAAGGAAGGCGTTGTGAAACGAGAGGACCTCTTCATCGTCAGTAAGGTAAGGATCTGGTGACCAGGGACTAGGATGCAGGGGAAGGCCTGCTTTGTGCAGAATGGGAAAGACTGTGTGCTATAGCATTGAGTAATTCAGAATATAGTTCAGGCCAATACTGATGGAAGCTTCTTTTTGCCACCTTATCCTGTAGAGAGTTATCTAAGATACCCTCCACGTTCTCCATTTTCATGGGACTGTTCAAAATATTTATTAAACTCAAACAGCCACAGACAGTGTGCTTTTTTCCTTGCTTATGCGGGAAATCCTAGATTTAGCTCACCACTGAAATTATTAACTTAAAAAGAGCTCTTTGACCAGCATCTGCCTGTAATAAGTGGCTTTTATGTGTCTTGACTAACGGAGCAGGATTAGTGTCTTTCAGTTTACAGCCCTGTTTAATCACATAAGCCACCGCAGCCATTGGAATCACAGGCCAGTCCTGCTCACAGAGCAAGCCCCATCTGAAGAGCATCAGGATGGCCTAGTTCTGCATCACCTTTCAAAGGGGACAGGCACTCTCTGGAACAGGACAGAAGGGTTCCCAGAGCTTTAACCCAGGAGGTCACGGGGTGCCTTGGTTTTTTGTCTCTAGCTGTGGTGCACGTTTCATGACAAACATCTGGTGAAGGGAGCCTGCCAGAAGACTCTTGCCGACCTGAAACTGGATTACCTGGACCTCTACCTCATGCACTGGCCTCTTGGGTTCAAGGTACAGTAGCAGCAATGCCCTTGGCTTTTCTTCCTGGGAGAGCTCCTCAAAACTGGCAGTAATGCCTCCAGCACTTCTGCTGCTCCAGTCCAGAAAGAGCATGTGTCTGTTGAGCGCACCAGAGCAGCACTGGTGCACACATGCAGCTTTAGTCTGGCCATGTGAGCCAGGCTCTTGATCTCTGCCCCTGAGACTGCTGCTTGCACAGCATCCTCTGCCCTTTTGATACCAAAGATGCAGACCTAGCACTAAGATCAGGCCTTCCAGCTGCAAGCATGAGTTGTGCTCCTTTACTTTTGGCTATGCATTGTCTTCTTCAAATCCAAAGTGTACTCATCTGCCAATGACTTAGCCTCCTCCTTTCTGGGAAGGAGAGCTGTGCTTTGCTATCTGACAGAAATTTTCCTCTGCATGTTACAGAAGCATTTTCTTTTGCTCTGCGATTCTATCTTCCTTTTCTGTCTTTAATCACTGAGTCCTTAATACAGTACAGATTGAGCTGACTTTTGCTGCAGGAGCCTTAGTGTTGTTCCACAGACCTTGGATTCCAAAAGGTGAGACCTTCTGACATCCAAGTTTCATACTTCATGTACTTCAAAGACGCTGATCTATTTCTAGTCTTAGCTTTCCCTTTCTGCTACAGACAGGTTAAGATCTCCATGCTATCTGTTGTTTTTGAGCTTACCAACTGTTTATGATACTTTCAAAGCTTTTATGGTTTGTTTTATGCAAACAAAACTCTTGAGTATGTCATGGCATAATACTCTGACATCTGCACAACACACCAGGTGTACAGCAATATGGAGATGTGGGGACCTAGCTCTGTTCTCATACATCTGAGATGTTCTGATTTTCCTAGTACCACCAACTTAAAACTGATGGTCCCCTCACAGAAGACCTAGGTGTGTATGTACTATATTGTTCAGCAGATGTGGCTCACTCTAGATCTAACTTAAATGTCCTTCAGACCTAAACAAGTCCTAATACTTTTCAAAAAAACCACAAGTCTTCAGAAAACAGTTTTGTTCTCCCTTAATAGACATGATAGAGGAGTACAGCAAGCTTGTTTGTTCTGCTTTGTTCCACAAGCAGGGTGACTTGTTCATTTCTGTGTTTTGGTGAGTCACCACTCTGCTAGGTCCAGGAGATACATCTGTCCTTCCTATGAGAAATGGCAAAAATGCCATAAATGTGTGTGAATGATGTAGACAATTATTAGTATTTCCTGCAGTAGATGTTAAAGCTATCATGGCCCTCAGTTGTTTTGGGATTAACTTCCCACGAAAGAGTGTTTCAAGCATTGTTCTTTCTCACTGACAGGCAGGAGAGGAGCTGTTTCCCACAGATGACAAAGGTGTGTCAATATCCAGCAACACAGATATTCTAGATACGTGGGAGGTAAGTTCAGCCACGGTGGGAGAATCACGGTTTTTATCCTTGGCAGTCTTTCCCATGCTTTCATTACCTTCATCAGTCACAAAATTCTTCTTTATTTATCTTATGGTATACAATGTAGCTTTTCAAAACATAAGGCTTAGTCAAGCTGATAATCTTCAGTGGAGCTGCAGACCAGATTGCTTGACCATAATAACCACAGAAGTGTTGCCTTCAGCACAGTTCTTTAAACTGCTCAAATACATTTTGCAGGAATAAAGATATTTCAGGTTGTGATCTTGCCTACAGCCTGGGGTACAGTGTTCCAGTGCTGGCTCAATAGCACATTATCGATTATCATTATTTTCCACATGGAACTAACTTGGTGTTTCTACCATCTCAAGAAATGAGTCTTTGGGCTTAGGTGAGATAGAAGACATGGCACAAATACACCAGCATGCACTTTTTCCCCAAGAGACAAACTTTGCAACTCCAAACAGTTGTCTTTCCCTTCCCATGAAGGGAAACAAGCCATACTAGGAAGAACCTCTTCAGGCCTGGTCTTGTACACTGGATGCTGACTTTGTGCTTCTTTCTGTTAGGCCATGGAAGAGCTGGTGGACTGTGGTCTGGTAAAAGCCATTGGTATCTCCAACTTTAACCATGAACAGATTGAAAGAATCTTGAAAAAGCCAGGACTGAAGCACAAGCCTGCAAATAACCAGGTAAGCTGCTAGGTGACGGCAGGTGAATAGTCTTCAGGGATTATAAAGATCTCATTACAGTTGAATGAGAATATAGAAAAAGGAGAACAAAGGAGATAATAGTACGTAAACACTCTATGATTATTTCTGGGTACACATGAGAATGTTGTAGATCTCCTGTGTCCTCAAAGGGGGTGTAGTTGTTATACACAAATTACAACCGTAACTTCTTCAAATACCTTACTAGTTCTGTAACTAGTAATAGCATCGGTCTGTTACTAATGGCAGAAAACTGTTCACACAACACATGCATTTCTTCTCACGCGTGCACGCACATATGCATGCACAATTTACTCAGTCACTAAATTGTAAACAAAAGGTCAGTTTTAACTGTATATGCAGAAGCAGAGCATGTACTGGCACACCAGTGGCTTCCTGGTATCTGCTCTGAGGACTTTTTTACTTGTATAAAATAAAAATGAAGTGTGTGCATACACACACAGAAAAACATCACCTAGTCTTTGTCTGCACACAGCAGTCACTGCCCTCTTGCACGCCGTCGACGCTAATTTCTCCAAGTGGTTTTGTACAGATTCAGACATCTCTTGCAGGTTCACCAGGAGTACTAGTCTCCATAGCTTATCAGTCCTAAGGATATTTTAACACTTTCTTTGCATGTAGTTACAAAAAAAAAAAAAAGAGCAGGCTAAAATTTAAAAAAAAAAAAAAAAAAAAAAGCATCTCCATGTCAAACAATAAATATCACTTGAATCCCTTCACACAAACTCTTGAGAAAGGGACTTTTATGACAAGAACAGAGAAGAAGGGAGAACAGAGCAGATAAAGCACGTTCTCCTAATCCCACTCCATGTTATTACTGAATATACAAGGCACTGAAGTCTTCAATATTTGCTAAACTACAGCTTAGAATCAGAGAAGCACCTCAGAACATGCCTTCTCAGGGACAAAGCCTTCTCAGGGACAAAGAACCCAAAGATGAGTCTTATTAAATGCTCTTTCCCCACAGCAAAGACTCGGAGGCACAAGAAGCATTACTGTAAAAGTAAGTGCTGTACAGAACTAAGGCTGGATAATACTTTGCAAGACTGGCACATTAAGGCAAAAATTGGACCATAAGTGCATTAGGAGATAATCCCTGGAGCGAGTTACAGCAGCTGTATTGCTGTCAATCTCTGTACTCTTGTGTTGGCAGATTGAATGTCATCCGTACCTTACCCAGGAGAAGCTGATCAAGTACTGTCAATCCAAAGGGATCGCTGTGACAGCGTACAGTCCCCTTGGCTCTCCTGACAGACCATGGTAAGACTTGCAATTAGCAAGGGAGCTGGCATGGATTATGCTTGAAGCACTGAGACAGTAAGTGCACCGTTAATTATTCCTCTAAATACAGATTTCTGTTGCCATCTGTTCTCTGTGTAGGGCTAAGCCAGAGGATCCTTCCCTTCTGGAAGACCCCAAGATCAAAGAGATTGCAGCCAAGCACAACAAAACCCCAGCACAGGTACGCAGGTGCCAGACAGTGGGTACCCCTTCCTGTAACACAGGACAGCCAATGACAATGTAAAGGACAGGCCGGCTCTTCATTCCCTGTCAACTGTGGTGCTCTCCTGTGGTGATAAATAGCAATGCAGGTTTGTTTACTGTGTGGCCTTCAATGCATGCTTGTAAGGGCTCTTTGTCAACAAGAAACATTTTCTTGACCCACCTTCAGATGCTGTCATGTTTCAGTCTTCCCATCTCAGTCCTGTTGCAGAGAATGAAACTTTTGTCAAAGCCCGGGGGGAAGGAAGAGACTTGATTGTCCCAAAACTGGATGGGAAAGGAGGCCTTCGACGTGAGCCTCTGCCACTTCCCTCTTTGCTCTCCAGGAAGCGCTACGTGGGCCACAAGGACAGGAGTGATTTGATTTGAAATGCAGCTCTGCAGAAGCAGGTGTAGCTGGGGGAAAACAGCTGTCGGAATAGGCTCTACTTCGTCCAGAACAGGAGGAATTATTCTGTTTTCTGCTCTTCCAGGTTCTCCTTCGCTTCCAGATCCAGAGAAATGTGATTGTGATTCCCAAGTCTGTCACACCACAGCGCATTGTGGAGAATTTGAAGGTGAGTGATTAGGAGTGATGTGGATGCATGGCATGTTCAGGGATGGCCTGGCTTCCCCCTGCAGAGCAAGCAGTGATTCTTTCTCACCCTTCTAAAGTCCTCCTCAGGCAAAAGGCTTTTCTGCTTTGGTATCTGATTTTGTTCAGAGAGGCAACTTACAGCCATTTCTCTTGTTAGGTGTTTGACTTTGAATTGACAAAAGAGGAGATGGCAACTATTTTCAGCTTTAACAGAAACTGGAGAGTGTATGCAATGAGCACGTAAGTGGTAACATTCAGTATTTGATTTTTTTCAAACCCTTAAGTTATGAATGCTATATACACAGATTTTGCATCTAAACATTGCCTAGAATGCTGAGACCCTGAGTCACTGACAAAGTGACTTGGGTTTTCCCAATGTACAAATGGCACACACTATCCAGGAAAACAAATAAGTAATGAATCCATTCTACAATTATATATATAGTTCAGATCCTGCTTTAGCAGGTCCTCTAAGCACTCACTACAGCTTGATATATTAAAATAATAATGATTTTTTTAAAAAAGATGGCTGAAATTAATTCCTTTATTCTCTTCAGGTGCAAAACTCACAAGGAGTACCCTTTCAATGCAGAATACTGAAGACAGTAATATCCTGCCCTCATATCCTCCAGAGCTTGGTCTGATATTCTTCCTATCAATTTATCTAGTTTTCTTATTGCATCTCTCCTCCTGCAGTCAGTGAAGTCACAGGTTATGTATTCAGGTACTTATTGTGGTGGTGGTTTTTCCTTTTTTTTGAAATAAGGAAAACATTTTACATAGTAAAATTGTTCTAAAGAACAAAACGTGGGCTGTAATAATTCTCTACCAAAATATTAAATTAAGGAGAAAATGGAGAGAGACAACTACATGTTCACATTTGTACTCCATCCTGTATCAATGGGCTAATCAGCAGTTGTGAGCACTGGAGGAAAACCTCTGAGAAATGTGAACTAAAGACTAACTTCCTTAGGATAAGCCATATGCAGAAAACATACAGATCCATTCTGGGCAGTATTTCTACACAGGCTTTCTCCTGTGTGTCAAAAGACAACAGCAGGGTGGGTTTTGGATACAACACAACGTCAAGATGTGCTTCAGATTATTGCTAGTTGTGAAATTCTATTCTTATGTGGAAAATTATTAACAATCAAAAAGAAACCAGCCTCAGAACTTACACCTGCCACTTCATTCAAATGCCCATCTGAGAAAAACTAATCTTGAAATGCAGCAATGAAATAGAGTTCTGACTGATGAAAACTATCTTTTGCTTTGAAAGTCTGAGTGTTTATGCTCTTGCCTAGACCTTAGAAGGGAGGTAACATACCAAACTCCCAATACCATTTGACTTTAGGAACTGATTTCATTCTTTACTAGGTCCATTATTTTAGAGTTCAATATTCTGACTATTGCAGATAAAACTGTTGGTTTGGGGTTGAGTTTGGTTTTTGGTTTTGTTTTTTTTTTTTCCCAAACTAAATTTCCAAAAGAAGGTAATCTACAGTCTCCTGGGCCAGCAACAAAAGGTGGCAGAGTACAAGTATTTTTAGCACTTCTATACAGAACTAACAGATATTATTGTATTGCAGCCAAATAAAGGAAACTAGAATTTCCTTGCTGTTCTGTTTTTAAGACACACTTTGTATCTCAGACCTACTCCGCACAGTACTCTGTACTTGGCCTTTGCTCCTAAGTCCCAGGCAGCTGCTGAAGTATCTCTGCTGGGGCATCGCCTCCCCTGACTTTAGGTACCGACCTCAGGGCCAACCTCTAAGCTCCAGGGGCCGCCAAGGGAGAATTGGGCTGAACACGGGCAGCAGCCTTCAGCACGATCTGTTACACCCACGGTGGGAGCTGCCCCTTGGTTCAGACCCAACTCGCTCTTTAGGCCCCCTAGACCCCACGGACCCTCTCGCCTGTGAACAAAGGTGAAATACACACGCGAGAGGGCGGCTGCAGCCACCCGCACTGGGGGGACACCGACCCTCCTCGGGACGGCGCAGCCACCCGCACTTTCCCCTGCGGGCACCAGAGGGCAGCCAGCCCCCAGAAGAGACCCGCCCGGCCCCCTCCCCGCCCGCCACAGCCCCCAGAGCTGCCGTTTCAGATGCCACCCAGCCCGGGGGTCTGCCCTGCTCCCACCACTGCCCGCCCTGGCCCCATAGCCCCAGGGCCCCGAGCCCCTCCACAGCACTGCAGCAGCGGGGGCTTGCTCATCCCCCCAGGGGAGCAGCAGGGCCTGAGCCCACCGACCCCTTGGCCTCTCCACCTCCAGCAGACCCTGGTCGCAGAGGGCATGGTGCAGAGACACAAGTCCCAGCAACAGCAGAACCGGGGCACCTGAGCTCCCCACACACCTCTGTGTGCACAGACACCCACTCTGGGGTGTACCTGGCACCGGGAAGATGTGCAAGGGTAGATCTCACGGAATCAATCTCCAAACCTCCTTCTCACCTGACGTTCAAAGTCAAGCCATCGAAACAATCAGGGTTCCTTGAACAACACCAGGCGAGACGAGGGGGTGTTTGCTTTTGTGGCTGTGTCACCTTTCTGTTTCCTCCTACTGGGCAGGTGACCAAAGGCATAATCATAAAGTTACATCTTGGGTTTCATGGGAAAACAGTAAAACTTTTGTTCAAAAAAAGAGGCACCTTAGAACTTCTTTCCAAAATTTCCATTTTCAATTCATGAACATGTAATCCAAGAACACTTGCTTTGCAACTTTCTGAAGGAAGCAACCCATTAAACCCTCAGCAAGCCCCTTGGTGAGGTGAGACAGCTCTGCTGAGACCAAATACACATTTTTATTGAACAATAAATGTACAATGTTCGCTATGGTGCACAAAGAGCCAAAAGGTTTCGACCACTGTGTTTTCTGTGGTGTACCTTCTCCAGCATGGGTCACCCAGTAGCCGCGGTGCCTTCAGGGGTTTCCTTGTTCCAGCATGGCTCATCCACCAGCTGCACTCCCCTCAGAAGTAAGGCCTGTCAGCAGGGACCTCCTTCAAGGACTGTACCTATGTTTCCAACAGTGTGTCCAAGCCAGGGCACCATAGGCTTAAATTTTGGCGTGAGACAGGGTGTTTACAGCAGTTTTGGAGCTAGCTGGAATTGGTTCTGGCTGGCACTGAGCAGTTCATGGTCTCCACACAGGTTACCACTGCCATCCCCTGACACTGTCTGCAATTTATGTCCTTTACATTCCACCTTTCAGCTCATTGGAAGATAGATTAAGAATTGTCTCATACTTATATAAACTCTACCTTTAACATCATCACAATCTTAATGTATATCCATTATAAACTCCATCTCTTGTCCCTGCAGACCAAACTAGTGTAGTTAATATCTCGTTTGTGTGAACATAACACACATAGCCCATCCTTTCCCCAGCAGACAAAATTATCAGGATCAACACTGCAACAATCTTGACATATGCTTTCCAGCCCCTTCCAAAACTTTTTCCAAAGTTAACTGTACTACTGGACTCCCAGCATTATCCTTGGCCATGCCGCCAACCTCCTGCCTATCTTCTGGCACGCTCCCTCCAGTACAATACACGTAAGTCACTCCTTGACATCCCACCAGCTTATCAGGCAATAACAGAGGGGTGGTAGTAACTGCGCTCAGACCTTGCAGCTTTCAGGCCACGGCATAAATGATCACCACTTTTTCAGGGTCCCTTCCCCTTTGCCTGTAAACACAATTCCAGCAGTCTAAGCAACTGCAGTCGATTACCTCCTTCTTCCCAGTTCCTCTGTAGGGGTGTCTTATCTGTGGGATGAGCAGGATTGGGCCATTGCTCCACACAGCTCTTCACTAGTGGATCCTAAAGCCTTCCTCCCTTATGCAGGGCAGTGCTTGCAGATAGAATAGAGCCCAAACTCTCCAGAACTCTGCTCTTCCAAGACAAAAGCTGTATCCCATTTGCTCTGGCTACCCAGAACCACCACAGCCACTGTAGGGACACCAGTTGCTGCAAGTGTTCAGCATTTCTGAACACTGAACAATTCTGTAATTTCATTCTGAGCAAAGGACTGTCGAGAGAGCACTCACACTCTGGGGAGCAGCACTCCCATCTTCACCGGTCTACTTAACCTTGCAACTCATGCTGCCTGAAAGGGCTTTGTTTTCATTTCATCATCAGTCCTCGGTTTCCCGCCAGAGGTGCCAAGGTCTCCCTCTGAAGCAACCACTTTTAAGATCACTTGCGGCTCCCGCAGCTGCAGCCTGACTTCCCTGGCACACAGCTTTCCAGCTGGCCAGTTCTGTGCTATTAGCTGCACACTTCTGACCAAAGGCCTCGGCACTTGTTAATCCACGCTACTCCAATAAAGACCATCAGCTTGACTCCCCCAGCCTGCTAAGCAGTCCTGGTGTCCTTCTTTACCAGCACGTGGCGAGCCCCAGCACACAGCCACATCACAGCAGCACACCTCTCTCCCCGTGTTTCACCGCCACCCCCTCTGCAGCTCCCCAGCCAGTGCTCTTGGCTCCTACACGTAGAGACAGCTCTGCACCAAACCACATGGGCTTGGAGGAGGCACCTCTCTGCCTCTTCCCAGTCGCCTTTCCACCCAACAATGGTCTCCCCAGGTCCCTCTTTTCTCCAGCTGTTCACATGCTGTCTGCACTCACCTCTGGACACACGTTGGCTTCCCTGCTTCCACCACCGTGTATTCCCGGGACCAGGACTATGGCTCCTTCCAGAGTCCCTCTCATTACTCTAGTTCTGGGCCAGGCATCCCATGCTAAACAGCCTCATCTTGGGGCAATCAAGCTGATTTATCACCAATTAGCACAAACTTCATTTCACTGATCCAGGTACTGAGAGGGAAAAAAAAAAAGACACAGAAAAAGAAACTTTAGTAAATCCTTTTCTTCCCCTTCCCCAGCCTCCCTCTAAGGCAAACACCCATCCCCTCCATATTCTTGTCTTCATTTCCCCACTTCAGCCACAGACGACACCTAGTCCATCCCAATCCCTCCCCTGAGGCAAGGGCAGCTCGGAGCGGTGCGGCTGGGTGCACGACACTTCCCTTCACCCTTACGGTGGCTTAGCACCCCTGGGCTGCTGGGACACTGTCCCCAGGGCTGCTGCAGCCCAGAGCGGGGTCCAAGCCCCTGTGGCCCAAACCACAGGCCCCTTCAGAGCGAGCTGCCACCTTCCTCCTCCTCCTCCCCGGCACAGCAGGAGGCTGTGGGCCGGCACACAGGCTCTTCCCATGGCAGGAGCTCCATTGCTCCAGGCGGCAGCACCAGTTTCAGAGGCGGCTGGAACTGGTTCTGACCGGCTCAGGGCAGCTCATGGTTCCCCCACTCAGGTCTCCCAGGCCGGGCTAAACCTGCCCTTCATGCCCAGGAACTGCTGCCGGTGGTGGCAGTGCTTCCTCGGTGTTCGGCTGTGCCCAGGGCGTTTTTTTTTAAGCAGATGGATTAACAGACAAGCACTAGTGCGAAGACAAAAAGCTTCATCAACTCTGAGAAGGCAGGAGATCCACCAAAATACGCTCCTGGCTTGATCTGAGTTCAGAGCTCAGGTCTTCTACAGTGGGGTTCAGACAAGACCCTTGGATCCACCACCCTGCCTCAACAAGCAACCAAAGGTTGAGCACCCCACCTCATGAGACAAACCTCCCCTTTTAAAGGATCCAAGCAAGGCAGAAATTCCCACTGCTGTTGAGGAGTTCTGCCGGTGACCCTCCTTCCCTGCAATTTGAGCTTGAAACCCGCACACCCTCTCCTCAAAACACTGCTTTTATCTATGCCTGTATCTGTCGGTAGCCCTAAAGCTGCAGCCCCCTGCAGCCCTCCCCTGTACGAGTAGAGATGATCACATCTTGTGACTGTCATCTCCTTCCTTTGTGCTTTTTCAGCAGGCCACGGGGTCTCTGCTGGTAAAGCCCATCTCCAAAAGGACATACCCACTTCCACTTTTTTATTTTGGGTCCGGTTCTTTTCAGATATTAAACACTGCTGGTCTCCAAAGTCACAACTTGTGGTGAAATTACAGTTACTAAATGCAAAGTCAGTGTCCTGGTTTTGGCAGGGATAGAGTTAATTTTCCTCTCCATAGCCAGTGTGTTTTGGATTTCATATGTGTGAAGGATGTGGATAAACACCCTGATGATATGAGTTGTTTCTAATGAGACCAAGGACACTGATTAGCTTTCCAAAACTCACTAATGTGCAGGTGCAGAAAGCTGGGAAAGAGACAGAATAATTTGACCCAAACTGGCCAAAGAGAGTATTCCATGCCATAAATGTCATGCTCAGTATATAAGTGGGGGTTGCCCGTGGGGGCATCTATGGCAATGCTGGCATTGTTCTCTCTACCTTGCTGGCTCCCTTTTTGCTCCTTTGCTTGCTGCTCAGTTTTGTTTCTGTGATTGCTGCTCAGGACAGGCAGTATCGGATATTTTGGACATTGGGTGGTGAAGAATCATGTACTGTTTATTTTGTATATTATAGTATCCTTATATTCTGTTATTATTGTAGTTTTCCTTGGCTATTCTAGTAACCTGTCTTCATCTCAACCCACGAGTTTTCATTGCTTCCCAATTCTCTCCCCCATCCCCCTGGGGAGGGGGAGGGCAGGCAAGAAACACATGGCGACTAGGGCTAAACCACAACAGTCATCAAAACAAACCAAAAAACTCATGATACTACATATCCTGTTTCATTGCAAAATCTTGAACACAAGTCAAGGAAAAAAAAAAGAAAAATCCTTCCTCCCCCCGTGCACTTCCTTGCCGCCAGCACTCACTGTAAAGAGACAGCTGGCCATGTTATCAAGGACAGAGCACACAAGATTTACCAGGCTGGCTGTCACCCTGTGACACACGCAGTGCTGCTTCTTCCCCCAAGGCCCTGCCGCCACGCGAGGGGCCCCGCGGCCGGGCCTTTGGGAGAGGTAAACAGCGCAGAGCCGGCTTGCCTTGCAGCTGCGAGGGGAAAGCCTCCCCCTTACAAAACACAGAACTTCTGCCTGAAACTTTTGGTAATGAGACAGAGACATCTCTCCGACAAGAAGCCGCCAGGGAAAAGTGAACCCAAATGATAAGAGATAAGCACCGAGTTACATAACGGTTTCACGATCCAAGTGAAAAACACGTCGCATCCTGCCGGGGATGGCCGATGGCGCTGACACAAAACAGGAGGAACGCTAAAGAGGAAAACCAATTACCTTGCCCACCCTTAGTTAAATGGAGCAAAAAATATGACGCTGCAGAGAGCAGGGGCCTCTGCCGTGGGAGAGGCATCCACAGCAAACGCTCGCACCTGAGGAAACTTCACGTGTGAGTAAGCAGCAAAGCCTCCCGGGCGAGCCTGTTTTTTTCCACTGCGCTGCGACCTCTTCAGCTGAACAGTGTAGGCTTGTCTGCAAAAATTTCAAAGCCAGTTTCTAATGTGAGATTACTGGCCACCTACCACATATGACTACAACCGTGCGCTTTATTCTGAAATCCCCTCAGCACCTTCCCAAAGACGGAGGGAGCATTTGGTCATTATGTCACTCGTTAAAAAGTCACTGTTCCTCTTCTGAGACTTTTAAAACACTTTAAGAAACCTTCTCCCAACATCTTAAATAAAATTATTCTTTATAAACTCACTACTCCTAAGCCACAGCTCACTTCCCCTTGAGGCTGAAGCTGCATTTGTCCCACCTGCAGCAGGGGGAACGGGTTCTCCTCACCCTCACAAACCCCCCAGGCCGAGGTTTCCCCAGCCGCCCGGCTGTACCAGCACGCAGGCTCACACGGCTCCGACGGGGGGGAACCAGCCCAGGCCACCCCCAAACCCCCCTGATGGGGACGGGCTGCTCCAGCCAAAGGGCTCAGCCCTTCCTCGGCCTGAAGCACACAGCCTGCAACTTTAGGGCGCTGGGAGACGCTTCAATCTCGCGTCCCCTCTGTCATCGCCATCACGGGGGGAAGGGCTGAGAAGCAACATCAGGGGACGGAGGTGCTGGGGGCGGGGGGGGTGCTACCAGCCGGGTGCAGGGGCACGACCGAGCGCCTTTTAGGCGCACTTGAGGCAGTCGGACACATCGCGGGACCCACAGGAGTCCTTCGGCCGCCTCCCCGCGCCCCCCCGCCGTAGGCCGCACAAGGCTCAGCCCCCGGAGGCACAGCTGCGCTCTGGCAGACAGCGCCGGCACCCCCCCCCCCGCCATCTTCCCCCCCCCAAACGCCGGGGCGGGGCGGGCTCGGCTGCTATTAAAGGCGCTGGGGCGGCAGGCGTTGTGGTGGTGCTGCTGGTGGTGGGGGACGTGCGGCGACATGGCGACCTACGTGCAGCTGAATACCGGGGCCAAGATGCCCATCTTGGGGCTGGGAACGTGGAAGGTAACGGGGCTTTGTGGGAGTATCCCCCCCTCCGCGGAGCTCGGGGCCCGTCCCCGCCCTGGGCCCGGGCGCAGGGGTAACCCTACCGGTACCCCCGATAGCCCGGCTGGGGCTCCCCGCTCGGTGTCGGCGGTGCCGCTGCGGCGTTTGGCACCCGGGGTCCCACCCTGCCCGCTGCCCCCTTGCAGCAGCCCAAACTCCCCCGCCGCTGCAGGGCTTTGCCGGGAGCCGCGGGTTGTCGAGGCCCGGACCGGGACCCCTGCGCTGGGGCTCCTTCTCCCAAAAGCGGTGCGGGGGAGCGAGGAGGCCTCGGCCCGGCTCTGGAGAAGCGGCCTGGTGTTGGGGCCTCGGCCCTGCCAAGGGCTCCTGCCTGGGAGCGGGGTGACACGGTGGGAGGCTGGCTTAGAGCTCCGGAGCCTGCGTTTGAGATGTACACAGGCTCCAGAGTGCTGCCAGGAAATCTGGGGATCTTTTTGATGCTCTTAGTGCTGTGGTTTTTTGCTTTATATTAATTGGGGGATTGCTTTGGGTGGAAGTGGCTTTCTTAATTTTATCTTGCTAGGGAAAAGGTCTTCAGTGCATATTGATTAAGAGCTTCTTGGATATTATTTTTTTCAGTCCCCACCAGGGAAGGTAACAGCAGCGGTGATAGCTGCTATTGATGCTGGATATCGTCACTTTGACTGTGCCTATGTGTACCAAAATGAAAACGAAGTTGGGGATGGGATCCAGCAGAAAATCAAGGAAGGCGTTGTGAAACGAGAGGACCTCTTCATTGTCAGTAAGGTATATGGATCTGGTGGTATAGGATTCCAGAAGATACTTTTTCATAGTACCCCCCAAGTTTTTTTCATAGTACCCCCCAATTCTTTACTTTCCTATGCTGTGGTGCAGCATGGAACAATTCAGAACATCACATAGGCCACTCGTGAGACAAGCAGATCAGTGGGATGGCCTAGTTCTGCATCCCCTTCCAAAGGGGACAGGCACTCTCCCAAACAGAACAGAAGGGTTTCAAGGGCTTTAACCCAGGAGGTCACGGAGTGCCTTGACTTTTTGTCTCTAGCTGTGGTGCACGTTTCATGACAAACATCTGGTGAAGGGAGCCTGCCAGAAGACTCTTGCTGACCTAAAACTGGATTACCTGGATCTCTACCTCATCCACTGGCCTCTTGGTCTTAAGGTACAGTAACAGCAATGCATTTGGTTTGGTCTCTTGTGACTGGCAGCTTGAAGAGTTATATGGCTTTACAGCCCAGTGATTGCTCCAGCTGACACAGACTATCATGTGTCTGTTGTGTACTAGCACTGCTCTGGTGCTCAGCTTTACTCTGGCCATGTCAGCCAGGCTGTTGATACCTACCTCTGAGACTCCTGCTTGCACACAATTCTTTTGCACTTTTGGTCATGGAAGAGGTAGACCTTGAACTAGGGGCAGGTTTCCCTGCTGCAAGCTTAAAGTTATATTGCTCTCCTTTTGGTACTGCCTATGTGTTGTCTTCTATAAATCCAAAGTATGCTCAACTGACTATGATCTGGTTCCCTCCTTTGTGGGAAGGAGGGTTGCGCTTTGCTGCCTGACGGAAATTCTTTCCTTTGCGTGTTATGGAATCACAGAACAAGAGAATGTTTCTGTCTTCCATTTCTGTCTTAAATCACTGAGTCCTTTAATACAGTACAGATTTAACTGACCTTTGTTGTAGCCTTAGTGTTACACAGACCTTGGATTTCAAAAGGTGAAGTTTTTTAGTTTTGAACTCGTACTGACTGCGTGCAAAGGGACTGATGTCTCAAGCTGAATATTTCTAAGCTTAAGTCTTTCTGTTAAGCCTGATCAAAATCTTTCTACTTGTTGCTTCTGAGATCAATTGCTTTTCATAACATCTGTATTTTTAAAATTAGTTTCATATGGAACAAACTGGCAAAGTGAAAGTGTGTTGCAGTATAATAATGTCAGTAAGGAACAACTGGCTTTGATACCTGACATGTAGTGCTAACTGGGACACAGGCTGTTCTAACATTCCCTATGCTAGCCAGTTACACAGTGAGCCTCCCAGTGAGAGATGTGTCAGCAGATCTGGTCCAATATAGACTGAAAGTGTTCCAGGTTGGAAGTGTCCATTTTTGTAATATGGAAAGTAAACTTGCTATAATTCTACATGTGAAGAGTTAATTTTCACCACGTGCATACTGGTGAACCGGAGAACATTGCTGAGTCCATGTGAAGTACCTGTCCTTATTGGGATGACTGCTGGCAAAAATGCCATAATCCCATGTGAAAGCAAAAAGAAGAGTGAAGAATGTGCATAATAAATATTCGTATTATCTAATCCATATGTAGATAATAAGTATTAGTATGTCCTGCAGTAGCAGTTTGTGGTAGCATGATCTTCAGCTGGTGTTAACCTAACATTTTCTTTCTCACTGACAGGCAGGAGAGGAGCTGTTTCCTGTAGATGACAAAGGTGTGTCAATATCCAGCAACACAGATATTAGAGATACATGGGAGGTAAGTTCAGCCACAGCAGGAGAAGCACGTCTTCTGTCCTCAGCAGTCTCTTTCCTGTTTTCATTACCTTCAGTGGTCTAAATTGTCTCATTTTGCGGAACTACTTGGAAGGAGTCAGTGGTGCAGTAGTAGATAGTGGGGTATTATAAATTTCCACTTCTAACTTGCTGTGGACTTCCACAGTCTCAAAGAATGAGTCTTTCAGCTTTGACATGGGAGACATGGCACAAATACACTAGTGCTCTGTTTTTTTTTCCTCAAACTTGACCTCTGAAAATATAAATGCTTATTTTGTCCTTCTCATGAAGGAAGTAAGCCAGTCAGGAAGAATGTGTTCCTCAGGCCTTGTCATGTATACTAGATACTGACTTTGTGCTTCTTTCTGTTAGGCCATGGAAGAGCTGGTGGATGCTGGTCTGGTAAAAGCCATTGGTATCTCCAACTTTAACCACGAGCAGATTGAAAGAATCTTGAACAAGCCAGGACTGAAATACAAGCCTGCAAATAACCAGGTAAGCTGCTAAGTGGCAGCAGGCAAATACTTGGGTGGAGTGTTGTTTTTCTGTAAAGAATTACTAAGATCTTATTATGAAATAACATTATAGAAAGAGCAGATGGGATAGATGCAGCATGTTCTCTCAGTCCCACTGTTTAACTACTTCTGAATGTACAAGATGCTGGGTTTTTTTTATGGGCTTTCTGCACTATTGTTTGGAAATCCAGCAAGGAGCAGCTTCAGATATATATATATATGAGGACGTAAAAGAATTTGACCTTCATGCAGCTCTTCTGTGGAGAGGTCAGTTCCTGTTGTTGATAACTGGAGGAACTGAAGAACATGCTTTATGAAAGGATTAGATTTAATGAGGGTTTAGAGGAAGGAGGAAATGGCAGTTGCAGGGTAGGCCATAAAGTTGAAGTTTTCAGGTATATAGGCAGCACTTGAGTAAAATCTTAGGAAAACAGGTGGCAGGAAATATTAGAAGGTAATCTGCTCTAATTCATGGCTCAGAGTAGCATGAGCTGTGGGATCAGACCACGTTGCCCAGGGCTCTATCCATCTTGAAAACTTGCAAGGGTGCAGAGTGCATAGCCTCTCTAGGCAGTGTGCTCTGCTGCCTGACTCCCTGTTTTGGGTGTATGGGTGAGGGATTTTTCTTATATCCAGTCTCAACCTCTCTCGTTTCAACCTATGCCTGTTGTCTTGTGTCCTCTCATCACGCACCACTGAAGAGCTTGGCTTGTCTTTGGATGACCTTCTTTTAGGTATTGAAAGCTGCTACTAGGAGACCTGAAGCCTTTCCCTTCTCCAAGCTGAACAAGTCTAGCTCTCTCAGCCTTTCCTAATACAGCAGATTCTCCAGCCCCCTGGCCGTCATGGTGGCCCTCTGCTGAATTCATGCCAGTCTGTCAGTCTTTCTTCCTCTGGGGGAGCTGGGAAGGGGGAAAACTAGACACACTTTTATAAAGCTGGTCTGACAAGTGATGAATAGAGGCAGATAATTCCCACAACTTACTGGCTGTGTTCCTGCTGCCAGGGCTCACTACTGGCTCATCTTCAGTTCAGCTTACTATGGCCCCCAGGTAGTCTCTAGTAGAGTTGCTTTGCAGGCTCCAGCCTCTGTTATTGCCAGGGGCTTTTCCTTCCCAGGTGTAGGGTTTTGTGTGCAGCCTTGTTGAAGTTCATAAGACTTTTGTTGGCCTGTTCTTCCTGCTTCAGTGGGTCCCTCTGAAGTAGTAGTCCTGCCCTTGAGGGTATTGACTAGTCTTCCCCCAGTTTGGCATCACCTGCAAAGTTGACAAGATCAGACTGGCATAGGTTGTTGAAGAGGATAGGTCCTGGGATAGGCCCCTGTGGGGGTCTATCTAGACTTGTCCTTGGTTGCTGTGGAATTTGAAGGACTGCAGTCTCAGTTATTGATATGCAGTTACAAGAACTGCTTAGTTTATTGTGGCAACTTTTAACACTTTTTTTTTTTTCAGAAAACTAATAGGATTGTTTTCTGGACCCTGTTCAACATAAAAGTTGAAGGGTTCTGACAAGTGCAAAATTCATAATTCTCTACTCTGTATTTTCATTATCAGTCCCCAGTATCAACTTTTAGGATACTTAGTAGAAGTCTTAGGATACCTTTCAGCATGTGCTATACCTCATTCCACTGTTACTGTAGCTGATAATTAACCTTGTCTCTTGCATAGAGGTAACTGACCTTATATCTTTCACACTTGCAAATATTCTCAAGCTCTCTGATTACTATAATCAAGTAAAGCTCAGAGCAATAGTTCTTGGTCTCTGCCCTTCAAAATTTACTATTTCTGAAGAAATGCTTCCAAGCCTGAAAGCTTGTTTGTTAATAACACTTAGCAGTTGCCATAATAGTGATAGTGCTTCCTGGAAATACTTTCTCTGTGCAGATGTTTCATGTGTAATCCAGTAATCCCCTGTATTTCATGTCATTCCCATTCTTGATTTGAATGCAGTCAGTATGCACGTTGGTTTCATTTGTGGTGAGAAATTAAACTGGCAATGTAGTAATTACATTACGAATAATACTAGTACATAGCTGAGTAAGGAAATCTGACTCTTAAGTACTTGATCATTATCACACAGTGTGGATTGCAATAGCTTAAGATACTTGTGTAAGTGTACATCATAGGCTTTTCACCCTGGTCCAAAAGTAAGGCTCAGTAATGTAGCTCAGAAGTTCTTCTACTTGAGTGCCAGTGGACAAGTAAGAATGACTGTGCCTCCCTTATATCACATAAACTCTACCTATTGAATAGTTGAAAAAATAACCAGATGCTCTGTTACTCTTGAGTAGCTGTGTTTCTGGAGCTGCTGAAGCAAAATAAATATGTATAATCTATCCCAAAAACTGAGTTGTGTCTTGTTGTCTTGATATTCCAACATGCTCTGGAAGGGAGATGGCTATGCAGGCTTCTGATACCAGCAAGCAGCTAGAACCACAAATAAAGCACTCAGGGCTGTAAACTGATCCTGTATTTTCCACTCTCTTGATCCACCTGCCAGTAGTACAAGTTTCCAGGGACTTCCCTCGGAATGCAGCAGCAGGCTGCAGAAGGCTTGAATGACAGTGTAGTCAAAAAGGTTCTGGATGTTGCCTGCTGAAAGAAAAGCAGTTCTCCCTGATGTGAGGCTATCCTGAAAATCCCTCCCTGCAAAGTATCAAATATTCCTGTTCATTCATTGCCTCCTAACGCTTGAATAATTCCTGTTCTGTACTGCATATCTGCATTGGCTTGCCAGATTACAGATCCAGTATAAAGGGGTCTGTATTCTGTTGTGTAGATATTCTTATGGAAATTCATGGTAAGCACACGTGTGTTTATAAAAAGTCTATAATGGACAGTAAGCTGAAGGTCTAAAATCTGTAGCACTTAGCCATTCTCACTATTTGCAGACTAGAGGCATTCAGTGTGAGTATTGATACAAAGCAAATAAAAAGGAATGAAACAATACCAGTATAGAAGTTAATATGGAAGCTGTGAGAACATTATCGTGTGTTTAATTAGGGGTGAAAAGAGAACTTTGTACTTACTAGTCTGCTGTGCTATTGTTATGATTTGTTGTGTATGTGTTTTAGTGAACTGTCCCATTTAAGCAATTATGAAGCTGATGATCCCATAGGTTGGAGACTACATGGATCAGCAGAGTTTTAAGGAGTGGTGTTACAGCCCTTGGACCCTTCGCTTCACACCCTTCTACAAGTAGTAGGAAGAGGTTGGGGAGATACAGAAAACAAAGGCTGCGTAAGAGCACATAGAAATTATAAGTTAGAACAAAAATCAGCCTTTGATTTGCTTAAAAACTAATCCATGGAACCTGTTAAATCACTGTCAATCTCTGTACTCTTGTGTTGGCAGGTTGAATGTCATCCATACCTTACTCAGGAGAAGCTGATCAAGTATTGTCAATCCAAAGGGATCGCTGTGACAGCGTACAGTCCCCTTGGCTCTCCTGACAGACCATGGTAAGATTGCTTTGCAAGGCAGCTGATTTTGATTATGCTTGAGACAAGTGTGCTGTTCATCCAGATAGCGATCTCTGCTAAGATGGATCTATGGAGTTTTCCTACCACTGATGTCCTTTCCTCTGTGTAGGGCTAAGCCAGAGGATCCTTCCCTTCTGGAAGACCCCAAGATCAAAGAGATTGCAGCCAAGCACAACAAAACCCCAGCACAGGTACGCAGGTGCCAGGCAGTGGGTACCTCTTCCTGTAACACAGCATGAAGGACAGCCAATGACAATGTAAAGGACAGGCTGTCAGCTGTGGTGCTCTCCTGTGGTGACAAATAGCAATGCAGGTTTGTTTACTGTGTGCCCTTCAATACATGCTTGTAAGGGCTTTTTGACTGTTAACAAGAAACATTTTCTTGACCCACCTTCAGATGCTGTCATGTTTCAGTCTTCCCATCTCAGTCCTGTTGTAGAGAAATGAACTCTTTCTTGTATAGCCTACTAAAAGTCTAGGTGGGAAAGAAAGGAACTGAATTTTCACTAAGCTGAGTGGGAAAGGATGCCTTCTATGTGGAGCTCCACCACTTCTGTATTTGTGCTTCAGAAAGTGCTGTTTAGAATTTGATTATGATTTGAAATGCAGCTCTGCAGAAATGGGTTAATTCTACTGAATTGTACAGTTTACAGCAAACAGCTGTTGGAACAAGCTCTACTTGCCATAGAACAAAAGCCACCCTCTCTCTGACTTGGTGATATGCCTCTTGCAGATTCTCATTCGGTTCCACATCCAGAGAAATGTGATTGTCATTCCCAAGTCTGTCACACCACAGCGCATTGTGGAGAACTTCAAGGTGAGTGATTAGGAGTGACCTGGGTGCATGGCATCTTCAGGGATGGCCTGGCTCCTGCCCCCAGAGCAAGCAGCAATCCTTTCTCATCCTTCTGAAGTCCTTAGGCAAGAGGACAGAGCTTTTCCTCTCTGTATGTTTCCTTATGGTCTACCGAGGGCTAAACTTACAGTTGGAGAGCAGGAGTGAACAAAGTTTTGGTTTTTGGTTTGGTTTGGTTTTGTTTTTTTTGTTTTTTTTTTAAACAGTATGCTGATAATCTTAGCAGGTACATTATGTGCTGCTTCCTGTTCTATCTCATGTGGATCAATCAGCTGACAGAGCTTGCTTGGGGCTGGACTGCAGTAGCATACCACAAAGGGCTTATGTAGAGCAAGCCCTGTTAAGAAAATAGTCTTGGTGTCCATAAGCCAAGTCACTGCTCTTGATTCAGTGGTCCTTGACTGAAACCATATTAGGATTTTGGAAGGGACTTAGTTGCATTAGGTGGAATATGAAAGTCTTTGTAGATGTTCCTTTGGAATCAGACAGAAAGATGCATCTTCCACCAATGGAGGGTGGAGGCATTCTGCAACACTAAGTGCTCTCCAAGCTTCTTAAAACTGGCACATGTAACTGCAACTTGAGATTATTTTTTTTAATTCTTCCCTCTTCTTGCTCATTTCCCTCCCCAACTCCAGTTAGTGTAGTTTCTGAAATCCAGAGAGCTGTCTTTCCTTTCCCTCCATCATGAAGCACCCTTTTTCTAAGGGCACCCTTGCAGTGTGGACTTGTTCTTTAATTTTGTTAATTTTGCTTACAATTTGATTTGCTCAGAGAAGTGATTTCTACCTGTTTCTCTTGTTAGGTGTTTGACTTTGAATTGACAAAAGAGGAGATGACAACTATTCTCAGCTTTAATAGAAACTGGAGAGCCTGTGAAATGTTCACGTAAGTGACAGTGGTGGTTTTTTGTTTTGTTTTTGTTTTTTTTTCCAAGCTGTCAAGTTATCAGTATGCCATAGTTTAGTACATAAAGTTATAGATACTAGGCTTGGTTGAAATTCAGGATATGCAAACTCAATTTCCAAGAGGGTCATCCTCAAAGTAACTTTTAGAATAAGACTTTATATGTTAATGTTATGAAGCAAATAATGATGAACATAAAGCAAACCTCATGTTCATTTTCAGTTTAGTCTCCAAGAAACTTTTTGTAGCGGGAATTGTAACAGGAGGCTTCTTATTTCATAATTTTATTTTGTCTATGTTGGAGAAGTTAGCATGATGCAGACTCAAATTCCACAAGCAAAAACAATCAAGAATTTATTGTCTTTCTCATATAACCCTTAATTCATGTGATGAAAACTGCCTGTATGTTCTTCAAGAGTGATTAGGAAAGCAGGTGAACATTCAAAAAGTAATA
>WHYT01015791.1:182130-193963 GCA_009806455.1 Tetrax tetrax
AGAAACTGGAGAGCCTGTGAAATGTTCACGTAAGTGATAGTGGTGGTTTTTTGTATTGTTTTGTTGGTTTTTTTCTGGTTGTTTTTTTTTTTTTTTTTTTTTCCCAAGCTGTCAAGTTATCAGTATGCCATAGTTTAGTACATAAAGTTATAGATACTAGGCTTGGTTGAAATTCAGGATATGCAAACTCAATTTCCAAGAGGGTCATCCTCAAAGTAACTTTTAGAATAAGACTTTATATGTTCATGTTATGAAGCAAATAGTGATAAGCATAAAGCAAACCTCATGTTCATTTTCAGTTTAGTCTCCAAGAAACTTTTTGTAGCGGGAATTGTAACAGGAGGCTTCTTATTTCATAATTTTATTTTGTCTATGTTGGAGAAGTTAGCATGATGCAGACTCAAATTCCACAAGCAAAAACAATCAAGAATTTATTGTCTTTCTCATATAACCCTTAATTCATGTGATGAAAACTGCCTGTATGTTCTTCAAGAGTGATTAGGAAAGCAGGTGAACATTCAAAAAGTAATATGAAGTTTTGCAACTTGGAAGCCTAAAGCCAGATATCAGATATTTGTTGGAAGGCTGCAAAAAAGGTCTTCCTGGCAGTAAACAGTGAAACCTTGAGTTAGTCTGCAAAGCACCTATATTGCATTACCTGAAGTCGTCAGAGCCTAAACAGAAGGCTCTTGGGGAATCTTTCTGTTTACAAATGGAGCACATCACCAAGGAAGACAGAAACAAATTGATTCTGCTTTTATACAGTTCACCTCCTCCCTTGGTGGCTCTTTACAGTGGTTACAGCTGCATATAGTATTTTTCAGATGCGAGATAATCTTTCCTCTTTGGATAATCTTTCCTCTTTGATTTCCTTCAGGTGCAAAACTCACAAGGACTACCCTTTCAATGCAGAATACTGAAGATGGTTTCCTGCCTTTCTCCAGACTTTCAGATATGCTTCTGCTGTTGCCTATGAGTTGTCTACGTAGCTTTCTCACTGCATCAAACTTTTTTTTTTTCTCTTCCACCCCCACCCCCCAAAGATGCAGTATACATACTTAGTGACTTTGTGTTTTCTCTTTTGGAAGAAGGAAATGCTAAAATGGTTCAGAAGAGCACACTATGTGGACTAGTAGATTGTCTTTGCCAAACTGCATGCCTGGAACTGGTAAGCAGAAAACATTGAGAAAGTTTGAACTAGCAGTCACTTTTATTTTGGAATACTGTGAATTTGAGCTAGTGACTATTGCTGTCTGGAAGGACCAGGATATGGCAGACTCATAGTTAATGTGAGGTCTGCTTTTTTTTTTAATTATTTTTGGGGTTTGGTTTTGTTTCTTTGTAACACTCCATGCTTTTTTCTCTAATGGAAAATACATTAGAGTACATCTAAGTACAGCAGTTTCTACATGGGTAGCTCTTTGAAAAGTGTATAGGTCCTGGTTTCTTGGTGATACAAAAGCTGGTTTTGCTTATAATAAAATATAGTTTCATTACTGTGTGTAATGAGAGGGTTATTTCAGCAATTCTGTAATGGCAGTAATGCTGGAGTAGCTGTACTAGATCAGCTGTCTCCAAAGACCGCACAAAAGAAGGAAAATTACTCTCGCCTAAGAAATCATCTGGTGTTGATGCTAACTTATGTTTTCCTTGCTAACTACACATGTAGAACACGTGAGTGTGATGAATCTGTGGTGGCCGTTGATGAGTCTACTTGAGCCTCTCTCTAAATAGAGCTATTTTGATATGTCTGACAGCTAATATACTAATTCTGAATTTGTTCTTTATTTTGCTGAAGATTCTGGCTAGTAGAAAACTTAATCGATTTAAGACACTAGGTCTGCTCAGAATTGTATGTGATCGTTAATAAGCAAGCAGTAGAAGACATGCCCTTTTCAAGCAGGCAGCACGTGAGGCAGGAAAGACTGCTATATTTGTATAAGCAACAATTTATAAAAAAATAAGAAGTAAAAATTAGTTTCCAAGAAACTCTTGTGTTGTGACCTAACAGATCAGAAACGTAGTGCTCTATTCTGGGAGGACAGAAAAATAGGCTTATACCCAAATTTTCACTTGTGAGGTGTGTTTGTCCCTTGGGTTTTTTATGATTTTCGAAATACTTGCAGGTAATGGATTTAAAGTTGTTGCCTTCTGAGAGCTGCTTAAGACTACTTAGAAAATTCAGTTGCGCGCTTGGAAAAAGAGTGGCTAGTGTTGGGGTGATTTTTCTTGTGTGTTCTTGTAAATTCTCTTCCAATGTCTGAGTTGATCTAGAGTGTGAACTGTCCTCTGAAGGAGGCTGTCTAGGCCTGCAGAAAGAGGGATCTTTCTGAACAGGTGAAAGAAGGGAGAGACCAGAACTGTTAATGCATAACCAACCACCCCTAAATGGTAAACGTAAGGTGGAATTCTGATTCCATAACTGCATAGCGTAGCATACCTTAAAGGGAACTCAGCCAGATTAAAATGTACTGCAAATGCAGTTCTCAAAGTATTTGTGAAGTAGGTGGTTTGTTCCTGGTACTGATAAAAAGGTACTAAGGAGTCTAATTTTTTTTTTTTTTCTGATAAATACTAACCATTACACTGATAAAACGGATTTTATTATCATCAAATGCTTCGCTTAAATCTTTCCACTGTTATTGTAGGCTTTACATCCAACATGTTTTTGGTCAGAAAAATTCACAATAGGCTGAACAGACAAGAGTGAGTTAACTTACAACATGAGGAGGGAGGAGAGAATCAGTGTCTGACTCTAAGCAATATTCTCCTCTCAGGCTGATTCTCCTAATGTAAATTGATTATAATCATTTTAAATCTCAGGATTAAAATCAAATACAAAAAGCTTCAGCCCTGCCAGTGTTTTGTATATCTATAATGTGATAAATAAAAGCCCAAAGGCATCTGAACAAGCAGAACAGCTGATGTTCTTAGATTAGTCTGAGCTGTGACAGAAAACTGTTTGGGGCAATGTTGGCTTACCTGGAAATAACACTTTTGTGACAAGTGTCATCTGGCAAGAACTTACATTGAGGATCAGGGTTTCCAAAATAGCACATCAGGTTCTGTTGGTTTCCTCTGTTTTCATTTCACTGTAACTTTATGAAAGTTTGTGCCTGAAATTTTCCATTCTCGGAGTAGGAATTTTACTGGAGAAGGCTTTGAGACAGATTGCCGCACAGCAGAAGGAAGACGAGGTAGCAGTCAGGGTGGAGTGGTATTGTAACAGGCGCTCTCTGTATTTTGCTGGATGACTTAGTGGGAAAGAATTTGGAAAGGGTCGTTCTGGGACACAGTGCAGCACTTCACTGGCAGAGGGCATGGATGCTTGTTGAAATATGAGTGGGAATAGAGGAAAAACAGAGAAGGACCTGAGCAAAGGGACAAAGATGCATAAGCTTGAACTGAAAGCAGGCTGTCCTCAGAAAGGACGAGGATCAGGAGGGAAGGGAGTTACAGAAAAAACCCTGTCACCCATAACGATTCTGGATTGCTTATTCAAGGCCAGATATAATTAAATAAGGCTGAGATAGAGGAAGAGCCAGTCTTCTAGACTGCAGCCAAGTCTTTGTTTAATCTAGGTTGCTCTGGGGATTGTTATAGTGAAACAAATGACTGTTGTACCCCCATACTTGTGGCACACTCTCTGCCTACAAGGGTAGAGATTTTCTTTCATCTCCTAAAAGGTAAAGTGGAAAGATCAAAGGATTAGATATCCGGAGCCTAGCATTCCCGCTAACTGAGCTCTTCCTGCTGTAGCTGTTCACAGCATTTGTTTTTCTATTGTCATTTGACGGATCTCTGGGTTTCTGATCAAAGAAATTTTTTAAGGATAAATATAATCTTGCTCTTCCAATGAAAAATGGTTCTGTTTTGTTTTGTGTTTTTGACTTAAGAACTTGCAGTTCAGCTCCACCTTGTTGGCCCCTCTTACTAGGCTTTCTCAGGACTCTGCTGCAGCAGTTAAGCTAGTATGATACTGTAGCACACCCTAGGAAGAGGAGTCCAGGCTACAGGAAAGATTAAGAGCTGGAGACAGGAAAACAATGTTCTTAAGACCTTAGAATTGGTACTCATGCTCAAAACTTGTTTCACTTCCAGCTGCGCTTGCACTGCTTCAGAACGTACCAGATTAATAGGTCTTTTTTTTTTTTTTTTTTTTTAATGTTAAAAGAAAATGTCTCTGACAGAACAGATCCATTTCCATAGTAGCAAAGAATTATGATGAACTGATTTATCGGGGAAAACACATAGAGAAAACTGGCAATTATCTCATTGGAGAAGGCAAGAGATATTTTTTTTTTTTAGTTTTTTTTTTTTTTTTTTTTGAGGGGGTATCAGAGAATACAAGTAGCAGCTGAAATTGGCGTCTTGCTGGTTGGAGGTAGGATATCACAAATAGTCTTACAGGCACAGTATGTTTCAGGTTGCAGATAGAATCATAGAATGGTTTTGATTGGAAGGGATCTTCAAAGGTCATCTAGTCCAATCCCCCTGCAAGGAGCAGGGACATCTCCAACCAGATCAGGTTGCTCAGAGCCCTGTCCTACCTGGCCTTGAACAATTCCAGGGACAGGGCATCCACCACCTCTCTGGGCAACCTGTGCCAGTGTTCCACCACCCTCATTGTAAAAAATGTTTTCCTTATATCAAGTCTGAATCTACTTCCCTCTATTTTAAAACCATTACCATGGAGCCTTCTCTCCTCCGGGCTCAGCAACCTCAACTCTCTCAGCCTGTCCTCATAGAGGTGCTCCAGCCCTCTGATCATCTTTGTGGCCTTCCTCTGGACCCTCTCCAACTGGTCCATGCCCTTATGTTGGGGGCTCCAGAGCTGGATGGAGTATTCCAGGTGTGGTCTCATGAGAGTGGAATAGAGGGGGAGAATCACTTCCCTTGACCTGCTGGCCGTGCTCCTTTTAATGCAGCCCAGGATGTGGTTGGCTTTCTGGGCTGCAAGCACACATTTCTGGCTCATATTGAGCTTTTTGTCCACCAGTTGCTGTTCTTTTGGAAGAAAAAGGCTTGAATTCTAATATTGAATCATAAATACACAAGCCTGCCTGGCTGGAATAACTTTTTATATGATGCTCTGAAACTTGACCTTGGTTTCTAGGGAAGGGAAGGCAGGATCTCTCGTCTTGCTGAGATCACAAGACTGGCACAAGTGCATACTGTAGCATTTGTGCAGAGTTGTGAAATCTGGGGCACAGGAAACTGCATTATTAAAATCAGGAAAAGAAAGTCCTGTATTTGGATTTTTAATCTGTATTCACTGTGTTGAAAATATGATTAGAAATCTCAGTCTTTTGCTTAATTGGGGCACAGAACAGTTGACTCGGGACAAATGATTTTATCTTTTTAATCACTTAATACTCCCCTAGTTTATAGATGACAAAGTCTGTCAGTAACTATTTGTCATCCCTCCCCCTGCCTTGTCCTTGGTCACTTGAAAAGTATAGAGCTCTGCCTTATTTGGGCAGGACTTCTCCTCATTTAAGCCGAGAGGCAACTCTTAAAACTCTTTCATAGGCCATGTTGCTCTTTCATCTTTGTTTGTTAAAGTGCATGGTACAGGACCACTAGTACAAACATCTGCAAAGCTACATCTCTTTTCCAAAAAAAAAAAAAAGCTGAATATACAATCTAGCTTTTCTGGACTAAAATAAGCCTGGCCCAATTACAAGCCAGCTGATAGCTGCTTATAAGAACAGCTGAACTGAATCAGACTGAGTATCTGCCTGCTTGCGGCATCTTGTCTCCAACTGTGGCCAAAACAAGTTGTTGAAGAGGACTAAGTTGAGCATTAGTGGTGTGTTCTAAGAATACTTAAAGAGCACACACATTAGTGGTGTGTTTAAGTATTCTAACAGCAGTCTAGGTCTTTTGTGTTTAACAGCTGTCAGTTAATTCTTTCTTGCTCAGTTACATTGTGAATTTCTTACATTCGAAGGGAATGATTTCTCATAACCACACATCTTGCACAGAATTACTATCTTTTGTTTGTTTTGAGTTTGCTCCTCCTGGTTTTTACAATGGAGGAGATAGCAGCTGGTCTATTTCCAGTCGCACTTTTCAAAGCTGCTCCAGATTTGGTAAACTTCTAGCATAGCTCCCTGCACTGGTGTCAGGTCAAGGAAAGTCTTGGCCTACACTAATTGCCACCTGTATAGATAATTTCTAGGCCACTGATCATTCCTAGTCAGTCATATATAAACCTTTTTTTAAGATATAAAGGAAGACAAGAACCAGAACTTTTTGTGCAGGACTGAATGCAAAAAGTTCACAGAGTGCGCCTGTGTCTTACTGGTTTTGTTTCTCACATTCTTTGCATTTGAATGGTATTGAGCCCAATATGACAGCTTGGAATTATGATAGCTGGAAAACCTGAGCAGGAATGATCAGCAAAGAGCTTTGAATTTTACCTATTGCTCATTACCTATATTATCCTGTTCTCCCTCTACAACATGGGCATAACACTTTATTTTTATACCCAGCCTGTTTGGAACTTTTAATGAAGGCCTGACTATACCAGAATGGATGAAGTACACAATAAAAGCTCAAGTCATGGGACAACATGTTGTGATACAAAGGCAAAATGCTAAGCTATGGTGTTTTCCATTTACTGGGTTCAGTCCAGTGGCACAGATAATCTCACTGCTGACTAGGAAAGATGTATTTATGGGTTTGGTCTAAGAGCAGTGTGACAGCTGATGGAAACTGAAAATTATTTGGGGACAGTATAAGCCTCTTGCTGTAATTCCAACAGAAAGCTGTTGATTATGCTGCTGAGGAAATAGGCACACAGGAATAGAAGCTGCTAGTCTTTCAAGGAACTTACCCCACTTCATAGCACTGGTCATGGTGACTCAGGCCTGTTTATGCTGCAACTGACACTGGGAGAATACTTCAGTTCTTTTACTGAAGCATTTTGTTTGTAGTGTGGTGAGTTTGCTCCTAACTTTAAGAGATGGCCTTGGTGTTTTCCAGTCTATGAAGTGCTAGACATGTGGCCTCTTGCACAGTCGCACATCTGCTTTGATCCAGCCTAGGGATTCATAACTAGCCAAAGCTCCATGGACCACTGCAAAGTATGTGGAGACAGGCTGTCACTGCATGTATCTTGAGGTTACTTAGATGGCAGCATGCAGTTGAATTAGTTAAAACCATAGAAAAGAGTGAGTTAAATGGCCATCAGTATACACTTGCTTATTGACAAGGCTTTGGATTAATCTGAAGATGGAAACTAGAAAGTTTCCACCACTTGTCAGTGTGTGGCAGTACCTCTGCTGCAGGTCCCTGCACTGACAGAACAAATAAAACTCTTTAGAAGACAGTTGTAGCTTGTCCCTTGCTTTCTTGTGCTGCAGTGATCTGACCAACAAAACACTTGCTCTTCTTTAGTCAACTAAATGTGCAATAGCAGTAAAACAAGCTCTTAGCCTGTCATAGCAATTTCTATTTTCTTAACAGGTAGATTCTATGTAAAGCAGAGTCTGAACTCGCAAAAAAAATGCAGAAGAGGCTGGAAGATTTTTGGAATACTTGAAACTGGATACAAGGGAGATCATGCTTCATAGTTTCCTCTCTACAGATAGCAGATGCAGTTAGAGCTGTGCCCTTGTGGCATACATGTTGGGATAGGTGAAGGAAGTGCGCTTCTCAAGTGACGTGTACCATCATAGGCTGCTATGACTACTGTGTGGCAGCAATGATCTGCTAGAAAAGCACATTGTTTTAAGACATATGGCTGCAACTCTGTAAAATGGAAGGTAATTTATTTCTTAGTAACTGATATAACACATTTTTCTCCTTTTACCTTTGGTAATGTCTCTGCAGCTGAAAAAGATCTATTGTCTTTAAAACAGATGCACAATCTCTGGCTTCTAACTTGTTTTGAATTTTTTATGTGTGATCATCTAGTCTGACTTCCTGCCAACCACAGTCTATAAACATCCTGTAAATAGCTCCAAGTCTGATAGCTGTGATTAAATCGGAATGTTGTTAGAAAATTCCTATGAAGTAGAGAGTATTTCAAGATAGGCTGTGCGCCACAGTCTTAAGTGGGTATTGCTCCTGCTGCTGTAGATGGACAGGCTGACCACAGTCTGGATGCCTGCAAGCAGAGCACCTTTCATGTAGCTTATTTTCTAACTGCAGCTGTGATGATATTCTGTAACTGACTTTGTCAAATTAGCGTATTCAGTGGGAGAAAAAGAGAGTTGCCTCTTACAGGTACCTTCCTGTCCATACCACTGCCCTGTAACTGTTTGGGGTCAATTGCTGATAGGCTTTTCAGACCTCTGTCTTCAGAAGAGTTGCTGTAGGAAATCGAGTTTGATAGAATTGCTTTGCCATTTCTAGGGCACCTGTTATTCAAACATCTTGCAAAAGTCTAAAGTAGCTCAAAGATATGTAATCATTTCCTTTATAGACTTAAAAACCTCAACTACAAAGAAAATCAGTTGGAAAAGGATATCCATGAAGTGTGTATTGTAGCCCTGAACCTTAATTACACAATTGTCCTTCCTCTCTGCAGGCAGTGCTGATCCACATTGTTCTTCTACTGGACTGGAAGAGCCTAAAGCAGTTACAGGAGTTTTGAGTCACGTGAAGTCTTGACTAACAGACACCTTATTAAAACTCCAGCAGAGGCATGGGCTGCAATAGCACTTACTTTTTTTGTTTGGTTGTTTTGGTTTTTTTTTGTTAACCAGAGAAAACAACATCCAGTGCCATCCTTTGAGTCAAAACACAAGCAGACACTATCTAGGGAGCAGTACAAGAGTGAAAATCTACTGTTGGGTTCTGTTAAGCTGCCCAGCTTTTCTGCTTGTTAAATAAGACTCTTGCCAAACAAAATAATTCCTGTGTCTCCTTTATCAGACTGTGGATTTGAGGAGAGATTCACAGTCTTAACTGCAGCCATTCTACTGATAAAGGCAGTATTTATATACTCTTGTAGATATAATAAACGAAGCATACAAATCTCCTACCAGTTTATTAGTTTTTAGCAGTTCATAAATAGGAAACCTCATTAAGAAGATGGCTCCTGAAACATAATTCAGCAATGTCCTCTAAAGAGCTTTCAGTCTGTTATGCAGAAAATATTGAACTAAGAATCTCAACCATCATATTGTTTTATCTCATAAAAATCTTCTGATGTTAAATGGATTATCTTACATTAACAACTAAAATATAGTGTGTTTTGACTTTTTGTCCAAAAATACAACCACTATGACAATCTAATTTTTTGTAAAATTAGTCATCATTTATATTTATGACAAAGACTACTTTTCACAAATCCCAGAGATTCAGGTTTATTAAATTTCTTTATCATAACTAAATGATAAGAGAATATATATTTTGCTACAATTGATAATTTTGCTACAACAGGAGCAAAGCAAAGATACAGATAAAGGACTGATCTTAACCATGGTTGACAATAAGGGAAGCAAATGCATGCATGCTCATGATTACTCTTCAGAAGGCCCGTGAGCTTCCTTCTCCCATCCTGTAATATATGTTCCACTTACGTTGTGATTTAGTATGCATGAAGTATGACAAATTGCTTGAAAAAATGATACACGGTCCTGATACCTAGAGGATCTGAAGGTGATGCCTATGTTGGTCTTCCAAAACAGGATAGTCCTTGTGGTTGCATCTAGAAGAAAAGAGATAGGATATAGTCTTAAGGCTAAGGAGAAAAAGCTCTTCAGAGTTAAAACTGTGAACTACAGTAAAAACACTAACGTGAGTCTGCTTAGTTTACACAGCGCGGTGGAAGCTAACGCTCTGTAACCTTCGCATATAACAGTGACCTTGTCTCAAAAGATAATGTATCTTTCGCTTAGCTGAATTAGACAAACTTCCTTGTGATATTAAACCGCTCTCTTGTGGGCTCCTAAATCCACAATATGGGATTAGATAAGTGGGTAACCTGGGAAAACAGAATAAGTTGCAGATCTTGGTAGTCTGTGTGTATTATTTAGATGCTGCCTTAATAACATTGGCATAAATACATAGGCACAGGTTTTCACTTCAAAAAAAACCTTACAACTCTCATTCTTAGAACGGGGTTTATTTACGCTGACTGTCCCTTATATAAAGTAGCCAAAGAAAACAAACAAACAAACAAAAGCTGTTTGTTTATTTTGGAATTTCCAGCTGATTTTGATTTTTAGACAGCAGTTTGGTATTCATCTGTTACAAGATATCTTAACACACAACGTACCTGTGAAAATCCCAGTGCTATCAACCTGTGCAAGCTGGACAGTGCTCTCGTAAACCCTCGTGCTGGATTCCAGCAGATACGGATGTGACCAAGATTAAGGTTCCGTCTCTTTTTATTTTCAAGTGGGGCTATCAAATACCATCTATTAAGAGGATATCCAAGGTTAATCCAATCATGCTAAAACATGGAGGAGGAGGAGGAGGAAGTACTCACTCACTTAATGCACAGGTGCAATACTGCTTCTTGAAAGCAAGGAAGGTTTCCATCTCCTCTTTAGCTGACTCAAAGTCAAACACCTGAATAAAGGTCCCAAGAAGCTGAATGGCCCGCTGTCTTCTCCCTAAAGCACTGTAGTGTAAGAATATTAAAATGATGAGAAAGCAGCATCTCACAAACTTTAATTCACCATCTTCTTGTTGCTCCAATCCCTGCCTTCATTCTTTTCCTTTTATCACAGGAGCTGTCACGTCCTTCACAAGCACAGCTCCTTTGGTAAACACCTTGTCCCAGGTCAGAAAAAGCTTTGAAGACTGGAGTAAAAGCAAAATTTCTTCACGTCATCCATTTGAAAAGCTAATTCATTTATCTCAGCAGGGCTGCAAAGTTGCTGTTTTTCTATGCACATGCTTCTTTGGTTAGGGTTTTTGGGTTTTTTTTACTTCAGAAGTTCTCTTACATGTTTAATAAGCTCACTCAAGCTCAATTACGAATTATCTTCACTATTTTCACCAACCAATTAATCCTTTTTCTCCTAAACATGAAACACTGGTAACAGCAGGGGTATGAATTAGTGGGCCGAGTATCACAATAAGTATGAGAGAGGTTTCTGGGTGTGCGTCATTTTGAATGAATTAGTAAATATTTTTCTAGTTACATCAGTTTTACTCTGTGAGCATTTATCCACATCCTAAGACTGGTTTACTGTATTGGCTCCAATCTACATCTAAGAAAGAAGTCTCACTAAAGCATTCTTACCATGGCCAGTTGGGTGCTCCAAGGGGACAACATGTGATGATAGAGATCCCTTTGGATTGCTACAACTTAATCAGCTCTTCCTGAAGAAGATAGGGGTGGTTTTCAATCTACAAACAAAAGTATTGGGTTTCTTCAGAAGCAGAAGGTACTTCAAGGTTTAGCATCACTATGGTGACCTGCCAGGCCCCACTTCAGCTTTGAAAAGGTTGTTCTTTTTGCAGCTATGGGGTTTTTAAGAGAGTCAGCCGGTATTTCAGATTGTTTCCCCTTCTTCTCAACCATATCTCCATCAAGGCCCAATGTTCATACATTAGTTTCTCTTTCTAGCTGCCTGCCTCATTTTCCATGACCTTTCACATTCCTCATATGAATGGGCTCCAAGGTCCAGTTGTCTGCATCCAGCTGGAGCACACAAATCTCATGTCATCCAGTTCTACCTGGTCACCCCAGCAGTGTAGCCTGGTTTTGATCCGATCTGTCGATGCAGTCTCTTTTTCCGTAGCTCCTGGGACAAGCACCGGGGCTGTAGGAAAGAAGGTAAGCCCTGCTGCATTCTCCATTACAGAGCTCATCTCTCAGCCTGCACAAGCTCAGTGCTGCAGTCAGAAGAAAGGTAAAGGTGAG
>WHYT01015791.1:198219-218980 GCA_009806455.1 Tetrax tetrax
CAGGATCTCTTCACGTTATTCATCCCATTTCATCTCCTCTCCACCTCTTGCAGCCGGACTGGGCTGAGTTGGGCCCAGTCGGCCGCCTGGCGAGAGGCCAGAGGGTGAGGCCTGCAAGGCCCCGGAGGCCTGCGCCTCCCCCTCTGGGCCTCTGCCCTTGCTCAGCTTCGTCACATCTTCTCTTCTCTTTTTTTTTCTGTTTTCCCTTTCTTAAATACGTTATCGCAGAGGCGCTATCACGGGACATTCTGCTCCCAATCGGCTCAGCCTTGGCCCGCAGCAGGTCCGCCCTAGGCCCGGTCGAGTCCACTAAACAAAGGGGAGCGACTTCTAGCAATTTCCTACAGAAGCTACCACCTTAGGCCCCCCTCACTAAGCAAAACCACAACAACTACCCAAACTATTTCTCTGCCAAGTGCTACCTACTCATCTGCTGCCACACAAGTAAGTTTTCTCTAAGAAAGAAGTCCATGTAAATTCCCATTTCCAAATCCAGTAATTGCCACTTAAGTTCCTATATCTACACACACTCCTCAATGATGACACCTACATGACATGCTGCGATATTAATACCCAGTGCCAAAAGGGAAAAAAAAAAAAAAAAGAAAAGAAAAACAAGCTAGGCAGAAGTTTTTACTTTTGTAGTATGTAATTTTTTTCCATAGTTATAAAAAAATCTCCTTCTACCTGCTCTCTGTCTGTACTAAGTGAGCACTACCTGTTCACTTAAAAAAAACTCCTGAGGGACGTGTGTAAATATCCACAATACCTGAAATATTTCAAAAGGCAAGAAATGCCACATGGGGCATTTGCGTCATTTTCCTGATCTGAAGAGAAGATTGCTTAAAAAGCCTCAGCAATTTCCCGGTGCCACCCGTGTGACCAGAGGCAGGAGGACGAGGAGAGGTCTCCAGCTCCAGTAGGTACCTGCCAGGTCCCCAGTCCCAGGATGGGCATCCTGGTGCAGCTGGGCAGCGCCGGGTGTGGTCTCCTCCCAGCCGCCGCAGGCCAGGAGAGGCTGCAGCCCCTTGCAAAACTTTTTAAATAGGCTTTGCCCCTGCCTCTTGCCTGCTGGCTGGCTGCAGACAAGGGAAATATGGGCAGAAGCGCTACAATAGGCTAGAGAAGGCTGGGATTTCGCCTTTATTTTGCCCTTTAAGAATTTAAAAACTGCTTGTGGGCTCCTCACGTGGATGTGTTGAGTGAGGTCGTCATGCCAGTTACACACATTGCATTGACCAAGGTTGCAGCCTTTTGTATACCTCAATCTCTGCTTTTTCTGCCAAAAAGTGGTATATTGAGGAGTTTGCATACATCCCAAGAACCATTTCTCCTCTCACCTGCCTGTTCCTGAACACATCACCAGAAGAAGCTACAAAGCTGTTTGTTCTGGCCACAGGGGGGATCATAGTTTAAAAAATTCCCAATACCACTTCATCCCCACAGCACCGGGCACCCGTATTATATGTATCCCCTCCACTGCCCCCATTGCTCCTGCTCACGAGCTGCGGGACACAGGGACAACATGGTCCTTTTAAGGAAGGGTTCCCCCAGTTGAGAGAGGAGCTAAGAAATAAACACAGCTTTGTCTTTTCAGGATGCATTGTGTTAGATCTGTGTGACTCTTTAAAAGCAAAACTGCTTAAGCTGCAGACCAATGATCACTAACGGCACCCTGTGGCACATGTGTGTTTTCTGGAGCAGCCTCCGCTTTGTTTTCTGAACTTACTGACTTTTCAGGAGCCAAACAGCTTCAGGTGTCTCGTCCCTTGACGCCATGTTAGTGTTATTTTATGGCCTTTTCCATTTGCATGCTGTCCTACATAGGATTTTTTACCATTCGCAACTAAAAAACTTCTTCTGCATGAACTGAATAACATTTTTACAAGGCTCAGGAGGAACAGCAGCCTATTCTGGAAAATCCCAAAACTCCTAGTTTTATGCAGAGCGGGTTTGACCCCAGCCTGGAGGCTCCAGTGTCCTGCCAGGAGGAGCTGGCATGCTACCTGGTTTCACAGCCCTCCCCAAAATTTTCCAAGAACTCATTTTAAAGATACGAGTGGTAAGCATTTATTGTTTATCTAGACATTAATTAACTTTTCCTTCCGTGTCATTTCTTTGCCTGTTACAAGCAAAACCAACCAGGGGGTAGCACCACATTTCAAGAGGCAGCATCTCAAATGCCCAGTGACCTGGCACTTCATTCAGACGCTTTTTAACTGCGCGCAGACCCCGTGTGCAGAATATGCTCAACCTGAAAGCATAAACCTGTTGTTTTGAAGTTAACGCAGATAGAAGTCAACAAAGCCAGAGAGGCTGAGCATGAGCAGGCTCAGCACTCGCAGGGCAGACACTCAAAGAGACCCCGCAGACCAGCAAGCTTCAGCCAGGTGGCCAAGGGTCCACCCCGCTGCTTCCTACAACAGGTCCCCAGTGGTACCTAACTCTTGTCCTCCAGCACCAGATTTCCTTTAGGATTTTGTGCCTTTTCATGTCAGCTAGTTTTCCTCTTGTCTCTTCAAGCTGTTGCTCATGCCCACCTCAACCAGCAGCGGCCTCCCTCTCCATCTACACCACCGACCTTCTCACTGCTTCATCCCTACACCCTGGCCTTCTCCCCAGCAGCTGGAGCCACAGCTGGCTTTGGCCCCAGGCACCTCAACCCCGCGCCCAAGGATTTTAAATGAGGTGTGCAGGTCACTGCAGCTTTAGGACAAGGCAAAGGAGAACTCTTTGATTGTATTTCTGAGGTCAAAAAGATCAGTCCTCTTCTGCCAGAATTCTGCAAGGAAAGCAAGGTTTAACCAGCAGCTGTATTGCTCAGTGTGCGCTGTGGAGATTCGATGTGCTCACGTGGTTTTCTCTGGGTCTGTAAGAAAAATGTGTTACACAAAGGAAAGAGATATGACGACCACAGCGCTCTGCATCATCCACCTGATGATGTCACAGAGACTGCCGAGGTACTTGTACAGCTGATCAGCAACCAAGGACGGGAAGAAACTCACTTCAGCTCATTGCAGAAACTAATGTATATTAGTCACAGGCTGGCTTTCCGGTGCAGCTGCCACGTTCCCTCTCCTTCAGCGACGTGTAGCCATCTCCTTAATGAGAGGGACTCTCCCGGTTCCTCAACCTCCGTTTTGCCCATCACAAAGGCATTTTTTTTTCTTTTCAATTCAGGTAGATTTAGCCCAGAAGCATTTCTCTTCCAGTTTCCTGACATCATATATGTCAGAAATTTTTTTTATCTATCAAGCTTTCTAAAGCGCTGGTGACTCCTGGGCACATTTCCACAGGCAGGTACAAACAGTGCTGAGCCTGACAACTTGAAGCTGGTAAAATATAAGCCAGCCACGTGGGAAACAGCACGGAGTCAGAGCTAAATAGCTCTCTTCTAAAAACTAATTGCTCTGTAAAATACCTTCGAAAGGTTGTTTGAGGTTTCTGTTTGCGCTTCTTAGGAAAGTGCTGCTCTCTGCTCACAGCTTCAAGCCCAAGCTGTGTTATCAGAAGAAATACTAGTGTGGATGTTACAGGCAAAGCCAATCCTGGCTTGACATCATTGCCAAAATTTCCCAGTGAGAAGTATAGCCTCAGTCAGGGGAGGACCAGAAATTTGGCTTTAAGGACAGGAGACCAGTAAGACAAAGCTGCCCAAAAGGCAGTACTGGAGCAAACACAAGGGGCCAGCGAAGGGCCAGTGCTGGCTTCCAGGAAGCCAAAAACTGAAGCTGTTTCCAGGGGGCTGCTCCAGGCACCAGCTTGAACCCCAGGCTGCTGAGTCCAGACCGAGACGTGTCCATGAGGATAAAAAGGCAGCAATTGCTGGTGAGAGAATCTGCTTAGCAAAGGTTAAGCCTGTTGGAAGAAGATGCCTTTGATGACTTAAAACTACCGCCATTCCCCTGTGGGAATATCATCACAGGATTTGCTATCGGAATCTATCAGACACAACAGATTCTTGTGATCAACAAAATTACCAGTAAAGCCATTTAGTAGTAATGCTAAGTCCTAATATGATTTACACATTGCATTGTAGTTCAGAGTAACTACAGTCTTATCGACCTATGTTTTTTTAATCTGTATTAGAAAAGGTCCTTTTTTGAAGGTCTTTTTTAAACATTGATCTCCTGTGCAGTATTTTTTTCTCATACTAATGATAACTAGTTGATAAGTGACTCTTGTAAATTAAAATGATACTGGAAGTAAAGTATCTAAAAAAAATATTTCTCTTTTACTTTCATGTATAATTTGGGGATTTACAACATAACGAAGTTTTAGAGATTATACGTGTGTGTGATATATATATTTATTACATATATTGCATATATTTACTTTTTTCTATTTTTTCTGTGTGTTTCTTGAAGGTGGGGAATATCTGAATTTGAGCAGGAGTCTGTCAGAGATGAAGCAAAGACTGTGTATTTTGCCACTGCTCCTTCCCTTAATGCATGGTAATCCCAAAACAAACAAAAGAGGAAAGGAAGAGTTACCAGGACCTACAATAATCTCTCCACACACGTTCTCTTGGCTTTATCTGGCTTTTCAACACCCTTGCTGCCTGTTCCAGGCTTCATTTGCACAGTGACTCCAAGACAGGACAAACCACCCCAACTCCTTTGCAGTGACTCTACAGAGGAAAATTTTTTTCTGGCAGAAATCCTGGGTGAAGTGGACTCCACGTTATAACCGGTCGCCGTGTGTATGAATAAACTAGCACTGAATCCCACCCACTTAGCTAAAAATCATCCTTGGGTAGTTTATCCATTGCAGAACTGAACTTTACTGTGGACACAGAGGCAGCCAAGGTGATTTTTTTGCAAAAGCAGCTCAGGTCGAGCAGATTTTTAAAATCTACACACAATGCAGTTTGCACACCTCCCATTCCTTCCACGGCCCATCCGGGTCTGAAAGCAATATCAGCTTCCACGTGACAGCAACCTTGACAATAAACCCACTGTGTCTCTAGCACGACGGCAAAGTGCCCAGGGAAGGTTTAGCCTCATTTCCTAGGCTACTGGAGCTAAATATCAGCAGTAGCTCTAGCCTGAATATTTAATCTGAGCATACAACCTCTGTGCGTGTGGCCTGTAGCCTCCCATGTGCATTTACAGTATTTGGGAAAAAAGAGACCGAGAACAATCCACAAGACTTATTTTCTAGGGAATTTATCCCATACTATTTTATTCAAGAAACACTGACTGCTTTTCATTGACATACTGACTGAAAAGATTCTTAATATATCTAAGTAATTAATTCCTTGAGGAGTGATATATCTGGAAGGTTATGACACAATTAAGGCATTTTTCATAAGCATAGCTTGGTTTTAAATTTCAGGTTATATCAAATTAGAAATGTCTTTCAGTCTCTTAACTCATTAACTTCTCAATTTCTGGAAGTGCACTGTCTTTCAGCTACTTCACATATACCAAGTGCTGGATAAAGCACACGGGAACTTGATTTTCTTACTCACCCATTGCAAGATGCTTTAGAAAGAGTGTTAACACATTCTCAAAGGTGAATAGACTGAAAATTCCTCATCCTGGTGACAAACAATACACTGGAATTTTTTTTTTAATGCAGAATGAACAGTACAAATACAAGAGATTGGAACAGAATAACGGACTTTGGTAGTACAGTAAAATAAATACCTGCTAGTTCATAAAAATGTCATTTCACAGCTATGCTCCAAGATTTCTCAATTCACCTTCCACATACCAACAAAAAACGGACATAATTTGCAAACTTCATTATCAAAATAAAATTAGGTTATATATAGCTATCATAATTAAATTAGTAATTTTAAAAGTTTCAGTCCCACAAAAATAGCACCCTTGTAAAGATGCAGTCAAAGAATATGTTAGGCTAGAAGGTATTTTTAGATCTCAAACTACTAGAATCACTGATCCTTTCACACAGTTAACTTACCACAATGAGTGGTTTAAAAGCATCACAACCAAAGTTTTTAACTTTCCTCACAACTGAGTCTCGTGATGAGATTTTAGGACACTTCTTCTGATTGTCACATTACCAACCTTCCTTTCTAGCTCCCTCTACATTTTTCCCTCCAATTGCGTGGTCTTGCCGTGGGAGCACAGGCTGAACCAACAGCATAGAGTGACAGGACTCAACAGGAGATTTAAAAATTACCCACTCTCTTTATAAAATTGTTCTCTCCAGAATACTTTCCACTTGACGGACAATTCCCCTTCATGAAGGGAGAGAGCAAGACAATTTGAACCAGCAACCAGCTGAAGACTACTAAAGGAACATCCCAAAAGTTCAAGTACATCAAGGCATCTCACTTCTCCTCTTATCTGAGTGTATGGACTGTATTGTGCAAAATCACTAACTAGCCTCAGAATCTCTGTTGCTCTGAATATTTTCCTCTATACAAGAAATAAAATGCATATAAATGCCTGATAAGCGTGCTAAAACAATCATCATCTGCATAAATACATACAAACTCATCTGGTAAATCAGAACTACTACAATAGCTCTTGATTTAAAAACACCTCTTAATGCTGACACCCCTTTCAAACACATGTCAAACCCTTCCTGACTCATTTTCAGGAAGGCTTTAAGGAGTAAACATCTCTGCTGCATTTGCCATAAGGGTTCTAGTCCTTGTTCCAGCTGCTTCTCAAGACTTTTGGGGTTCCTTGCCCAGCTTGGCAGCATCTAACAGGCACTAAGAGGGCAGAGTAAGTCTTACTGGGCAGGTATGGCTATCACAGCTCTCTAGCCATACCACGTGCCTCCCTGGAACATCACGCAGGCTTTCAGGTCAAATGCTTCTCCATACTGGAATCTGGGCATCAGCATTAAAGAAATGGATACACAGAATCACATAAATATCAAAAACATACGAAAGAAAGAGTTTCTAGGTGCAAGATTTCTTAGATCCTTCCTCTAGCGGAGTCTATCCTGCACTTTTTTTCATAAATAAATCTGAAGACAGAGGTTACTGACTGAGTGCAGAATGATTTTCTTATGGAAGATTTGTACATGTCCACACTGGCACAGAGGTCCTGAGCTCCATGGACAACACACAGCTTCCCGAGACATTCTGATACTCCTGGATAAGGCTACTGAGGATTTTTTTTCATGTAAATCAAGAGATAGGCTGTTTCTCCCCTGTGGAAGCAAAGAAAAAGCAAAACAAGATGTATGTTTGAAGATCTAGGTTGCAAGTAACCTCACAGGTTTGCTCCTGCTCAGCTTTTTGAGGTTTAGGTCAACTGAACTGGCCCTCTCCAATGTTCCTGAAGCAGCATACAAAGCTGACCCCCTGGCAGCGCTATAGCTTATACGAGGGTTTGTTTCTCTTCATGGCTCCTTTTCTCATGACGCATCAAAAAAAAAAGAACACGGAGGAATCCTGACTGACACATCTAACTTAGTCAGGATATAGGGTCCAAGTGGCAATTATAAGTGACAAGACCATTCCTGCAGCCCCATTTGTGACTACTCAATAATTCTGCAGGCTCCCGGTATAGTCACAGGCAGTCACACCAGCGTAACCAGAAGTCTCCTCTACTCTCCTGCATCCCCAGCACATCCCAGGCAACATGCAGTTCAAATCATTTGTCTTCCCTCTCTTTGCTACCCTCACTTCAAACACTAGAGCAGCATTAGGCAAAAACAGAGATGTGTTTGCTTACCAGTGGAGGTTGGAATGTCCATAGGTGCATTTAACATCATCCCATGATACCTAGAGAAGAAAAACACACAAGGGGATGCTGGTAAAAACTCTTTAAGAGATGGACACACTGTGATACCAGCACAGCAATCCTCATTAAGAGTGGTGTAAGTGGTATCTCCAGGAACTAAACACCTTTTAAAAAAAACAGTTTACTTCTTTTACCCTTCGAGGAAAAACAGTTCCTTTGCCTCTTCTGAACACATACATTAAACAGGTCTACGGTACATAAAACAGGGTATACAGCGAATGGCTGCTTGTGAAAATTGCAAACTAGAACCTAAGGCCTTGTTTTGCCCTCAGCTCAGAGTATGCTGCAGCAGAGGAATGAGGTGCACAAAGCTCTGCAGCTTGTTTTCTTTCCCAATTCTCTTTAATCAGCAGTCAGTCAGACTGAATAAGATCTGGAGGAGTGTCCAGGAAGCTACAAAAGAAATGTGGATTTGTCTCCTCACCTGGCAAACCTTAGAATCATTGAAGCAATACCATTTACCCTCTGTCAGACTTCGAATATAGGCACAGTAGTGTCCAAAATTAGTTGATCCTGAATGAGCAACAACAGCAAAAAGCTCATACTGCCAGGCAGCCTGTGAAGAACCACAAAGAGTAACTTTCAGTGCAGCAATTCTCATTTCCATTGGCTGAGGAGAAGCAGCAGCCAGGACAGCAAGAATGTGTATTTCATAAGGAAAAAGGAGAAAGATTGGCCTTGAGGATTCTGCCTTTTTTGCACTTACCCTCAGAGTTTTGCCTGCCAGCTATGCGCTGGCAGCCTCCCTGGAGATCACAGGCACGTGAAAAAGGCAGCAGGACAGCAAAAGGGCAGCCAACGCTGCACCAGCAAGGTTTTGCTGTTGCCACGCTTTCCCTTGTTATTTCTCCGTAAGGGGAACAGACCCACAGTGTGGCACATCACTCCCAGCTGCTTGGCAGAGCTGTCACCTCCCTGTTAACCTCAACTCTCTGGCAAACAAAACTGTATGGGGAAACTGCCAGGAATGGAGTTCCTCTGTCTTGGACTAGTGACCTCCGCAAAGCAGTAGGTCTGCTGCTCACTGAGGCCATCTTGCCCTGGAGGCTGAACAGGACAGAAGTTCCCTCTAAGTCTGGTCAATCAAATGAACTGTGTTTTCATCTTTTTTTCAGGATATTTAGAAATGGAAGAAAAAGCTATGCTAAACACTCAGGAAAAAAAAAGAGATTGGTGGGGTTTTTTGTAAAGCCTGGCTTCTGTCCTTAGGGCAGAAATCTTCAATTATGGTGCCTATGGTGACTTAATCTGAGCACAGGAAGTTGAATAATGCCTGAACCAGTTAAAACCATGGGATGTGAGACAACACCAGGCACAGGTAAAGCCTGAGACACACATTTTTAAGACAGGTGCTTTGAACTGAGGCAAGTACTGGTGTGATCTCTTATAGGTTTTATGAGACTTGAGCAGGGGGGAGAAGAAAATCTGCCCTTTTTAAACAGGGCATTAGGAGTATCTCACCTTTTCACTGTCATCTGCTTGGCACTGATCTTCTGTCAAGACTGCATTGAAATCAAGGTCTTGTGGGAATGGCAGATAGTGACTAAGCTTGTGAATGTAGGATGACTTTTCGAAGCAGAAACGCTTTAGGTGTATGGTCAGAGTCTGTGGCAGATGGACTAGCTTCATGCTCTGTAAAACAATAAATAATGCAATTGAAAACTAAGGAACAAACCCTGGGGAGGTCGGGTAGAAACAGTCATTGCCACCCAGTACATGTAGCAAGGAGAGCAGTCAGCACTACAGTGAATGATTGCCAATTCCACCGGACAGCAGATGCCAAACCTTTGTAGCTCATCTGCACGAGACACATACATGTTACAGAGCTGTGATAACCACGTTTCCACTTCGGCGTGATCAGCATCCAGCCTTGCTCGTCTCATAGGCTGCTTTGTTTCTCATCTGCTTTCTTAACAGTAGGATGGTGAGGAGAGGCAAGCCAACTTCCTTCTGACATGCGGCCACTGGAGCTCCATGGAGGACGCCAAGCTGACAGCTCATTTCTTCCAGCACTGCCTTTGTCGATACTACTGCTGCTGCCATGGCTGCCACCAAAATACATGGATGCGCTGTGGCCTCAGAGTGCCCGCCGGTGAAAATAATGTGGAAAGCTCCCTCCAAGCCTTGAGCTGAGGAAGTCTCCCTTTACATACCTCTCTCTTCAACGCACTTGCCTCTTCATGAAACAGCTAATTCATCGGCTGGCAGAGACCGGTACTGGGAAAAATGGGGAGCCCAGTGGGGGGCAAGGGAAAAAGGAAATCACCCTGCAGTAGCCTACTTTTATATGTATGCACAGCTCCAGTAGCATATTCTTGTCTACCTGTGGAGCTACGTAGTGGTGTAAAGCCTCATAGTAGAAATACAACATAAGCCAACAGAAGCTTTTCTGCTAGTACAGAAATGCTGGTACACCATCCCCCGGTGACTTACATTAAAACCCAGGAAAGCATTCTTTTATTGCTAAAGCTACATCTACAGCAGGGAGCTTCCTAACAGGAAAGATGCATGTGGTTTATACCCAGCTGACGCTGCTGTGCTGACAAATCTTTGAGTTCTTGACTTCCTCTTAAACTGGTATGGTTGAGTCCTTTCCCCACCCTTCCCAGTCCTAAAGGGAGTTCTGGGTATAAGAGATATATGGGGAAATAATTCTCAAGAGTACCTGCAAAAAAGGCGTTTTCCTTCCACACCGTTCACAGAAACACATGTTGTGATCAGTCAACTCTTCTGGATGGAAAAAATACTGCAGACAGTCCTCCTAAGAAGACAGAGATTTCTTTCAACTTAATTCCTTCAAGCTGGATTTCTATTTCTACTTGTACAGAGAATGTGCAAACAGCAGAGCTACAGAAGGCATATTCAAAAGACAAAAGACTGTCTGGTCCTAACTGCTGGTGTGATTACACTAGTTGGAAAAAAAAAAACCAAAAACAAAAACCCAGAGTACCACATTTTCCACAGAAAAGATGTTGATGCATAACTGTCTTTTATACCTACTTCAAAGCCTTAGAGGTTTTGAAAGAGGTTCCTTTAGGCTGAAATGGTATAAAGCAGTCAGAGAATAAATAAGGTCCAATGGCCCAGCATCACCTGAAAAATCCACTGTCTATTTGTGGCAGCACCTACACAGCCACCATCACTGCTGTATCTGCACATCAAACAAAAGTACTGACTTAACAGTAAAAGAACACTGCACTGGGTAAACGTAGTGTGTCTGGACAGGAATTACAAGTTACCTAGGGCACCTCACTGTAGTATCTAAGGTCTCACAGGTACACATCACTGTGTAATATGAGCCTTTGAGTCTTACAGACTATTTAGTCAAGACTCTTTTCAGAAAGGTGATTCAAGGACCTTATTTTCCATCTTCCAAATCAAACAAATTTTTTGAGAAATTTAGAACCCCTCATAACAAAAAAGAAATGTGAATGAGAAAAGGTCACCTCAAAGCCACAGACACCCTGCAGAGCTTCTTGCAGAGATTCTAGATGTGTCCCAGGAGAGACCAGCCCCGCAAGAACGCTCCCACAGTGAACAGAGGGGAATCTTCTTCCTAAGGAAATAGCGCTACCACTGAACTTACCAGAGTCTTCAGCATGTGAGAATTTGAATCCAACACTGGAAGTGGAAGGGTTAACATGCTGCTGCTCCTCTTTGTTTCAAGAGAGCATTTCTGACAGGCCAGGTGCTCCTGAACACAGATAGTGTACAAACAACTAAACTCTTCAACCTGGAGGGGTAAAAAAAGGCCAAACAAAGGTTTATGAAGAACACAGCTGAGGTATTCCCCTCTGTGGGTGGGAAAGCCAACGTGGACACATTATGTCATGCAATCTTACTGCTGTAAGGCTTAAACCCAGATCTGACATTGACTTACATGGACAGGGCACCTCCCACCATTCAAAGGAGAAAAACTCCTTCACCTCATCCCCTAGCAGAGGGGGAAGACACAGCCTATAACAAGATCAGATAGTAAAATAACTGCTTTTATGCAGAATTTTATTGTTTTGTTTGGAACTGCGCAAGAGCCTGTCTTCTGTACAAATACAACCATGACAGTGGGTGAGGAAGAGCCACTCTTCTTTTACCTTACACTGCTCCCCTGGGAAGAACTGTCAAATACATAACATACTAACAGTAACTATAATGAAATGCACACAGCTGGCTTGAAGGAGAATGGAGTAGCTGTGTCAAGACATGCCAATAAGTGCTTAAAGAAATTTGAAGAAAGAAGAAATGCAAGGTAACAAAATTAAGTGCTGCAAGAAGATAAATCTTTGTTATTAATCAACTCTCCCATTAAAACAGAGACTCTGGCATGCCATAAAAAGTAGGATGAACAAAAGTTAACTGTGTTTCAAAATGCTGAAGTCTAGGAAACCAAGATTCCCTCTCCCATTTGAAAGATGAGAGGAAATACTCAAGTAGTGGATAATTTTAAGAATTTCTTTTAGGACGATTGTCTAAGAACGAGATTCTTCAAGAGGAAACCATACATGACAAGGGGTCAAAGGAGTTGGTGTTTCAGTGACTGTCCTTACCAGCTCTGGCTTTTGCATCTGCCTCTTTATCAGATTCCAGAGAGTCAGAAAGAGCTGGGCAGCATCATACTGCACAAACACTGGACAAAGAGAAACCACAATCTCAATCAGTGTTACGAACAGCACCAACCACAGATTTCCCACAGACGGCAAAGGCAGATTTATTGTCCCCCATTAGATTCAGTTTCTTGCTCCCTTCCCACTCCCCGTCAGGGACAGAGCTTAGACTGGAGACAAGCTGCAATGTCTCTGTGACATCTAAGCAGGCAGTGGGAAAAGACAGAACATCCTGAGTGCCCCACTGCACAACCCAGTGCAAAAGTCATGTCCTTGTCACCAGATGTAGGGCAAATATACTCAATACCTACCAAAGGATAGGGCTCAGATGTCTCATTTGAGTTGGGGATTGCATTTATTTGAGTCCTTCTAAGAAATAATATAGGGAAGATTCTATTCTCTTTTTCACCTTCATTACTCCACATACTTGACTCCCCTTTCCCATCAGTAAGGCTGTAAAGCTCCCGAGTGCTGAGAGAAAAATTATAGGGAGGTCTAACCATACATCTCATCCACAGAATGGTATAAACCCCTTGATCCCTACACGGGGAAAACGCACACAGTTCCGGTACAGGAAGCCAAAGATGACATAGTAACACTATGTTTTGGCTTTCCACTCTAGCTAAACTGGCATATTAAGAAACCTGTGTTGGTGGGATACAGCTCAATGCACAGCTTGCTTAGAATGGCTCAGCAGAGAGCCAGTTGAATGCAAAGAACTTATGTTCTCCACCCATGATGAACTCAAGATTTAGGAACTGGGCAAAAACTACACATAGTTTCGCAAAATCTTGATATTTCTGGACTACCTCTATGTTTGATTATAGGCGAAACAAATTTTGTGGAATAATCCAACAACCTGAGGTGGAAGGGCTTTCAATTTCCCTGCAAATCTGCAGGTACTGACTTCAGCTGGGTTCTAGTAAGATTATAGACATCCATGAATAAATGAAGCTCAGAAAATGTACCCTTCCTCATGCCTAATAGCACATCTGTGATTCAGGTAAAGCACCACTTGCTGGGATATAGGACTTTATGAACAACACCTGAATTTTAAAGGAGAAGGACAAGGTGGGAAACTTGTCAAGCTTTACAAACTCTCTTTGAGTATCTCTCTTTAACTGGAAGAGGGAAGGCAGAATGCAGAGGCATCCAGTCTCAGGGGGAAAAATGATGCAAACAAAAATATTCAGATTATCTCATATTCCTTCTTAATACAGGTCTGGGCTGGCTGCCATCTGTCCCTTTCAGTGCTTTCCTAAAACAGTGCTGTCCTGTTTTGGCTTTTGCATGACAAAGATCAGGGCATTCAGATACACCATTTTTATTTGTACATATAAACAGACCCTCAGCATCGCATTGTCATCGGTCACCCATGCATTTAACAATCTCCCTCTTTTGGGACCCTGCCCAGGTGGGAGGTTAAGCCAGCAAATTCTTCTCTCTGCCCTTATAACAAGGAACAGGAAGGATGTGTTTTCCATCCTTGGGGCTCTGAGTGAACACAGTATCTTTTCCATGATTCCTTCCCTCTAATAAGAAATAGCAGCTGTTTCACTATTATCATGCCTGTATAGCAAGACAAACCAAGCTATAAGCTGTCCTCCCTCTGCCCTGCGTAGCCCTTTTGCTCTGGCCAGCATCAGTAGCCGAGTCTTTGACCAGTCTGATAGTCTTCTCACCCCTGACATCAGCAAGGATATCCAGCAGGGGCTGGTTTTTTTGCCTCCTTCACAAGTAAGACACAGCATCTCACTCACAACTGGAAGGCAGCTATAAAGAGCACTATGTCATCATGTACCTAACTCCCCACACTTCTGAATCTCTGAATGAGACGTTAGAGTCTGCACTGCTTGTTAGTGCTTGATAATTAACATTCCTGGTCTGCAGACAGAGGTGGGCATGAGGCAGCGCTGCTTACATTTCACTTTGTACTCTAAAAGACAGGAAGCGAGGTCTCTGGGAGAAACAGCTTTTTGCTTGCCACACTGCATCTTCTCCAACAGCAGGAGCATTTGGTATGGGACACTCCTTATCTTTTGCACGTGAGTTCGTGGCACTGTGATCCTATAAACAGAAGAAGCAACGTGAATGGTAATCAAGTGGTACAATGGAGAAATATTGGACACAACACCTGAAGGAGCAAAGGTGGATAGCACAGATAAGCAACTCAAGAGGAACCAGAATGGGCACGTTTTTAGCAAAAGAAGGAAAAAGGGGAAGCAGACACCTGCACTAGCTCATCCCATAGGGCAGGCTGATAGTTCTAAAGTAAAAGGCCACAATTTTGGGCTGGCCTGTTCCTGAATAAGAGGAAAACCAAGCAAGACGTGAAGTACATTAGTTACAGTGAGTTTCAGAGCTGTTCTTGCCTCCCACGCATTCAGGCTTTCATTCTCAACATACTGTCAAAATTTCATGGGCTTGTATATCATAATATACAACTATATGCCAACTGGAAAGCTCTTCACCCTCCCGAAATTTATTGCAGTCCACAAGTTTTTCTAAGTCTTTCTTCAAATAACAATGGTAACCTACTGTCTACACTATTTAACTTTGCCAATTTATGACACTCCTGATCTCTGCATGCCTGTAACTTGTCTTCTTACCCCTCTGCACACTGGTGACTGTGTAAGACATTTGGAGAAAGGAGGACTGAATAGGAACTTTAATAATCGCTTAGATGATTAAGGTTGCAGTGAATTGAGCAAACTGAAAACAAATCAAACCAGTTATTAGTATGGTTGGTAGGGAGGCAGAATGCCCAACCCTCCACACAAACAAGTAGACAGCACAGTCATGCAAACCAAAGTAACACTACATATTCACTATCTGCAACAACACTTACTCTTCTCTATCAGGTGTTAGCTAGGACAACTGGGGGCCAGAGGCTATGGATCACAGAATCATGGAATCATAGAATAGTTTGGGTTGGAAGGGACCTTTAAAGGTCATCTAGTCCAACCCCCCTGCAAGAAGCAGGGACATCTCCAACCAGATCAGGTTGCTCAGAGCCCCATCCAACCTAGCCTTGAATGTTTCCAGGGATGGGGCATCAACCACCTCTCTGGGCAACCTGTTCCAGTGTTCCACCGCCCTCAGTGTAAAAAAGAATTTCCTTCTCTCTAGTCTGAATGTACTTCCTTCTATTTTAGAATCATTACTCCTTGTCCTATCACAACAGTCCCCGGTAAAGACTTTCTCCCTATCTTTCCTGTAGGCTCCCTTTAGGTACTGGAAGGCCACTATAATGTCTCCTCGGAGCCTTCTCTTCGCCAGGCTGAACAGCCCCAACTCTCTCAGCCTTTCCTCATAGGAGAGGTGCTCCAGCCCTCTTATCTTTGTGGCCCTCCTCTGGACCCGCTCCAACAGGTCCATGTGTTTCCTATGTCGGGGGCTTCAGAGCTGGATGCAGTACTCCATCCCACCAGAGTAGAATATGTTCACCAATGATCACCATAGGATCACGAATACGTTTACGTTTGCATGCTTAAAGTCACAAAATTAATAGTGGATATGGTTACACGTGTCACTTCCTTTAGTTATAATGGGTTATGAGCATATCCGGAATAAAATCGTATCCTGTTATGGAAAAGGGAGATACAAGTCAAAGACTCAGAGGTCAGGACTGTACCTTACCAGTGTGCAGCTGACACATGAATCAGGGATGACTACCAAGTCAGAAAACTCTAACTTCTACCTTTGCAGACCCTAGTCTGTATATAACAGACACAACAAGGCAAAGACCTTGTTGAGTGAGCCAAAAGCACCTTGCTAGCACCTTGCTAATCCAAGCCTTCAAATGCACATCCTACATGAAAAGGAGTGGAAACAACAGAGCAATGATGGAAGTATCTCAGGTAGTTCAAACAGGCGGTACCTTCGAAGTATCCCAGTGAAGCGTATATTCATGAGGAACACCTGGAGCAGAGAGTTCAAGCAGCAAGTCTGTCCAATGTTGTACAGTCCAATAGCTTCTGTAGGCACAGAAAAAAAAGAAGTAACTCCTGGAGATACGTGCAAGAAAAGAAAAGTGAAAATTATTTGGAAATGGCAAACTCCTCTCGCACATACTCAGCCATTCAGTGCACAGGCCAAGCATTTTGGTTAGATCTGAGAAAGTGTTCAATTTACTCTTACGTTCCTCAAGCAGATGACATTCATTTTTGTTTGGCAACTGACAGGAAATATCCAAGTAAGCCTGGATTATGATACTCAGATGCTTCCCAGTTCCTCTATCTTTAGTCCTCTCATAACACATCTAAACATGGAATTAAAAAACCCAGAAGTCAAAGGCTGCCTGTATCAGTATTTTTATTTGGCCTTTTACGCATCCAGGCCTAATAACAAAATGAAGAGCATGGGACCACATGCTAGCTGTTTAGCACACAGGCTTTAAATTTCCTCTTCAGCCTACTTTTGGTATTCTTTGTCTCAGTTTCAAAGAAAGGAACTAGCCTGAGAGAAGCTGAAAAAGCAAGTCACAGCTGCTCACGCTACATCTAAAAAGACAGCATATTCTGTGGTGCTAAGGAGTATAAGTAGTTGTAGACGGAAGTTAGAAGTTATTCTTCTGAAGTCATCACCAAAAGGAGAGAGGACATGGAACGGAAACTCAGAATAACTCTGAAATGTTTACAGTCAGTGGTAAGGGTGGGCTATAGCTGGGATAGGACAGTATGTACACCTGAAATACTGGTGACAGCTTTTGAGAGGCCAATCTAGTGATGCAGAAGAATAACTAAGGCCTAGTCCATGGTTTAGCAAATCCAGAAGCAACGTTGGCTGTGTTCTGAAAGAGACCGGGCTAGCATCTAGACCTTTTGGTTGCAATGGTCAATTTGAGGACTTAAAAGGAGAGATCTTCATGCAATCCTTTCCAAAAAAAACCAAAATGGTTACTTGGCAGGGCAAAAAGAGAATCATCTGTATATTCCTCAGCAAAGAGGTAAAGAATAGGAGAAAATTAAGCCTAAGAATGACAATGGAACAGCCGGCATTAGAAACAGAAAATAAGGGAGTGAGGAATAAACAAAATATTATTACCATTTTTTAAGTCTGCCACACCAAAGACTAATGTTAGCCCCTGGACTTCGGTTTTCATCTGTTTGGCTTCCTCTTCATTATTTTGGACATCTGCTTCTGCCTTCATGGTCTCGCTTAGTGCCAGCTCTAATTTCTTGCTTCTTTCTTGATGTCCACTTCTTTGTCCCATCAACAATGTTGTACAAAGACAGAAGGACTGCAGAAAGACATAGAAAGATCAGAAAGAGGAGAAGCACCCAGAAACACAGGATTTGTCTTTTTATTTGATATTTTCATGATGACAAAGCTGGAATGTCAATAAAATTAGTAAGACTACTGTGATAGCATTTGGTATAGTTAAATTAAGGTAGGTATTGTGGGTGTGCGGACTATTGGCAAGGTAACAGACATGGAGCTTGCCCAGCAATTGCTCATCCTGTCTTCCTTTTGTGGCTAAATAAACAAAGGAATCTTCACTTCCACAGAAACAGCTCCGCCTAGTCAGGGAACTCCAGATACTACAGATCAAGAAGATTTGTTAAATAATATGATTAAAATTGTCCAAATGGCAGATGTTGCAAAACTCCTCTGTTTATTAAAAGCAATGCTTTATCACCCAAAGTATCCCAAGTATTCAAATGGGCAAATTTCACCTTCTCTAGCCTTTTGAACTGATAAGCATTTGTTTGTTTTCAGTACTGGGCTCTCTGTGTTGTTTTTAAGCACCTTAGTCACAGCTCTACTGTGGCACTTTGCACTGTAATTTTAAAAGGCATTTAAGCACCTAAATATCAGTTTCTTTCTATGCTCCTTCAAGTGATCACAGGAGAAGTAACTATTCAAGCAACAGAACCACTATAATGCCTTTTGAACAGATCATTACTCTGACAATACCAACAGTATTGAACAGACAGTCTCTTATGGCTCAGCTCTTTCAATAAAAGTTTAAAAAAAAAAAATTCACCAAACTAAAGCAAAGTAAAAACACACAAGTAAAACAATGTGACAAATGTTCAAACGCAATTACCTCCCAACAGGGAGGCAGAATCAGAAAAGGCAGAGATGCTTAGGGAAACATTCACGGGAGGGAGGGGGGGGGGCGGCAGCGGTGGAACACAAAACAAATGCTCAGAAATTATTTTACAAATATTACACAGCACATAAAACGAACCTGAGGCAAAGTGCTGAAAGAATGAAGAAAAGCTACTGAGAAAGGGAAATAAGCAAGAGATCCTGGTTCTGCCTTTCACAAAAAGAAAATCTTTGATTTAAAAGCATGTTGGTTTTCAGGTTAACCGTGCCTAATAATGTTAAATATCAAAGTTGCTGAAGAATTTATCAGGCAGGGAAGCTAGAAATAGATTTTTTTTTTCCCCCCCGATTATTACCTTTAGACTTAAGTACACTTTTTCCCAACCGTAGTTTTGATTCTTTACTTTTGAAGTCAAAGTGTCATATACTCAGATTCACTAAATATTGTCAAATTTCCTGAGTTTTATTTGGGAAACAAACAAACAAAAACCTCAGACATTCAAAGACAGATTCAAGAATACTGCATTTTATATCCAAACCCAGAGAGCAGAACAGCTATGCAGGAAAAGAGAAACTGGATTAGATTTCTTCCTTTGGAAAACAGAGTCTGAACTCGCATTGCCTCTTCCTCTGGAAATGATTTAACGAGGAATTCAAGTTTCTGAAAGCCAACCTGGAGCAGGAGCCCATCTGTGCTTGTACAGCGAGAGCCAGTGGGTTTAGTTGCTGTAATATCAGCCAGAAGGTAAGTAACGCTCACAGCCAGTGGGGATGCCAAAGGAGATAGAAAGGAGGGGGCAGGCAGGGCAGAGGTAGTTAAACAACAGCTAGAGATGTAGAGAGGATGAGGCAAACTTGCAAGACACAGCTTTCGGCAGGAGAGGTAGGATTAAGGGTGGGATGAAAGAGCAAGCTCAGGACTAAAAGGCTTTGGGTCACTAGAAAAATAGGTAGAAAGATACTAGAGCAGGAGGTTACGGAGATGGGAGGATTTGGGTCTCTGGTTCACTGAACCCCCCACCCCCTCCCCAGCGACTACTAGCAGGAACTCTGGTGTGGGAGCAAGGACATGAACACAACTTCCCAACCCTTGCAGAGAAGTGATGCGTTTTGGCTATCTGAAATACAGTATTCCTAAAATTTGCACTTGACTCCACCTGGAGTACCGCGTCCAGCTCTGGAGCCCCCAATGTAAGGATTTGGACTTGTTGGAGTGAATCCAGAGGAGGGCCACGAAGATGATCAGAGGGCTGGAGCACCTCTTCTATGAGGACAGGCTGAGAGAGCTGGGGCTGTTCAGCCTGGAGAAGAGGAGGCTCCGGGGAGACCTGATAGCGGCCTTCCAGTATCTCAAGGGGGCCTACAGGAAAGATGGGGAGAGGCTGTTCAGTAGGGCTTGTTGTGATAGGACAAGGGGTAACAGTTTTAAACTGAAAGAGGGTAGACTCAGACTGGATATAAGGAAGACATTTTTTACGATGAGGGTGGTGACATACTGGAACAAGGTTGCCTAGAGAGGAGGTGGATGCCCCATCCCTGGAAACATTCAAGGCCAGGTTGGATGAGGCTCTGAGCAACCTGATCTGGTTGGAGATGTCCCTGCTCCTTGCAGGGGAGTTGGACTAGATGACCTTTAAAGGTCTCTTCCAACCCAAACTATTCTATGATGCTATGATTTTCCTTTCCCTACATAAATGTCTTAAAAAAACCTGGCGAGTGAGCACAGGAGTCAAGGAGCAGGCTCCCCTCGCGCCCCCTATTTCTCCTCTCTCACTGGAGAAGCAGGGTTACTTCTTTTGCGGGTCAGGGGTAGGACTCTGTACTGTTCCCTCAACACGTGGCTTGGCCAAGCCAAGCGACCACACTAGCGCTAGGCAGAGAAAAGGTAACCTCGTACCCTCCACCCTGGAATTAGCTAGCCCTCTTACTCACCCTCCCTCAGCCAGCCCCACATCCTCCCAAGGCACCGGCCTCTCACCACAAGCCCCCAACGCTCCCTTCGCAACCCTCGTACCACAGCCTCCTCTCTGCCTGAGGAGGGCCACCACCTCTGTCCATTGTCGCCTCTTCCCAGCCGTCATCGCTCCTTTCCCCTCGCTCACAGGTATTTTGGGGAGCAGGCAGACGAGGGGATGGCGCTGAGGCAGGAGGTGGGCTGGGGGCCCTGGGGATGAGATGGCGGCCCTGAGGCACTGCCCTTCACCTCCACATATCTCTCGGATGCAACTGAAACGAAACTTCCCACTTTGCCATCAAACTACTTGTTATTTGCCAACTTTTTTCCTCCCCTCTCCTTATTCCTCCCTCCCCTCCCTTTTCTCCTGGCACACTGTGGCTCTGCCTCGTGTCCTCTCTCACAAACCGTGCAAA
>WHYT01015791.1:219000-396892 GCA_009806455.1 Tetrax tetrax
GCAGCGTCAGAGAGGAGGCGGCGGCGGCGGCAACACCCACCCCACTGCGTAGTTTTCGTTTCCCGCTCCGAGGAGCAGCGGGGACAGAAAGTGAAACTGCCCGCTCCGGCACGGCCCGCTGCCAGCGCTGCCTCCCCCGCTGCAAGATGGCGGCAGCTCACGGCAGCGGGGCCTGGTGGGGTCAGAAAAGCGGCCGAGGTGCTGCGGCCCCGCTTTTGCTCAGGGGCTCCCCGCTTGTCTCTGGGGCCACAGGGCTGGGATGAGCTGCGCTGACGCCAGGCTGGGATGGCTGTTTGCTGGCCTCGTCTGCCACCTCCCTGCCTTGCTCCGAGGCCTTGGCCTGGTTCAGTCTGGTTTCTTCTGGGCTGAGGGGAGAGTGAGTTTTAGAGAGAGGAGTGAGAAATTGAACTCTGCAGGAAAAAAAAAAAACCTCATCTTTGGCTGAGGCGGTACTTCAGGAGGTTTGTTCTGCCTAGACTTCGTGTGATCGCTTGTTACCTCTCAAAAGCAGACATGTCTTCAGCCTCGTGTTCGGTGGGTTTAGCCACAAAAGCAACAGAAAAGCCAAACTCTTCTCAAGGCCTACAGTAGCCTACCTAAAAGTGAGAAATAGCTCATTTAAAATAACCTGAAATTAATAACTGGCTTAGAAACTTAACCCACATGGCAAACAGAAAGGCTCAGCAGTTTCTCATCTGATGATGGGCCGTGGTGTGCAGCAGGATATACGAACGGCAGCACATCGGTAGACAAAGATTCCAGCACCAAGCCAAGCTGTGAGATTTCAGGCCTCAACAAGTCACCTAAATCCAGATGAGCAGAGGTGCTTGGGTGGCCGCTTCTCCAGTCTGTATATTGTGTTTCCAGGCTTTCCCCTTCATCTTGTTCCTGGGTGTCTGCAGGAGGAACGGAGTGGCACCGCACCCTGAGCTTTGCTTGTCAGAGGCTGGCTACTGGCCCAGCCTTGCTCCACCTGAGGAGGTGTGAGAGTTTAAAGGTGAGTGATGCTGCCCTGCAGAGCTCTGCTGACTGGTAAAATGGTGCGGGAGATGTAGGGAGTCCTGCTATGTGTGTGAACAGATTGAGCCTCTGGGACCCCAGAAGGGAGAGTCCCTGTGTGATTTGGCATACTTTATAGAGGAACTCCAGCTGGGTCAGAGACGCCATGTCCTTCCCTATTCCCAGATAGTCCCCAGGGGTAACTTCAAACCCTAAATCCTTCCCCTCTTTCTCTGCTTGTAGGATAGGTTTAGGAGGACATGAGGGGTTAGCAAGTAGACACGTGTTGCCCCCTTCCACAGGCTATGCAGAGCGCCTGATGGCTCCCATCTCCCTTTCTTTGCCCCTTAGAAGCTCACAGGTGTCTTTGGGGCACCCCTTTACCCCTCAGTAAAGCCCCTTCTCTGAGCTGCTAACAAAATGAATTCACATGTGCTGTGCAGAAGCCTTCAGCTGTTGTTTCACTAAGTTACTAAATTCAAGGAACGTGACAGAAAAAACAGGTGTGGGGAGGAAAACCACTTCTTAACATAGCCCTGACTTTCTGTCTTCTTCCTGTATTTTACAGCCATTTAGCAGTTATAGAGGGAATTTAGGAGTTGAATGTGGAAGTCCTTTATAATATTTCTGCAGCAATTATGCTCTACAAGGCATTAAGTGACTTAAGTGTTCTTATTGCTAACATACTGTGTGTTGCTGTTACGTCTTGAGCTAAAGAGCCAGCACTTTGGGGGAGTGGCTAGAAGAGTTCATGTCCTCAGAGGAGGATTGATGCAACCATGATGATGATGATAAGGGATGTTCACTGCCTCCCCTTTGTCACGCAGGACAGATCACTTTGGGTGCACCTTCTGGGAGGAGCATTATGCTGACATGGATTTATTGTGGAGAGAGGCTGAACTATCCACAGTTCTTCTGTTAGCACAGGTGAGGACAGCATGCGCTCCCAGCCCTGTATGAGATACCTCTGTGCAGCTCCTTGCCCTGCTTCACTGAACCACAGGAAGGAGACTGCACACAGGAGGCTTTCAAGAGGGGTTGTCTGGAGCCCATCAAAGTTGTTCTTGCGGTCCCCGCAGAAGAGGTCCCTCTGAGCAGGTTATGGAGAACCTGCTTATACAACCCAGCTCTGTTGGAGGCAGCACAGCCACCTGGCAGTCAGAGCTCTTCAGCCAAGGCCGTGGCAGTGAAAAGCTTCCTGAATTGTCACATGGATTGGTGTGGGAGTCTGTAGGGGCTTGTGAGCAGAAGGGTACAAATTACTAAGCATCTTTGCTGTGACTCTGGCAGAGCCTCTTGGCAGTGGTTTAAGTTTAGTGATGTTCCCTTTCTATTACTAGCTTGTATGACGTCTGCCTGATAGAAAGGAGGAAGAGAGAGAGAGAAGAACTGCTAAGCCATAAGTTGCCTAGAGACAGTAAACCACCTGAGCAAAGTGCAAACCAACACTGGAGGTTAAACAGGAACTAGGTCTGACAGGTCTGTGGAAGCTAGTGAAGTAGTGTGCAGCTGAAGTGGTAATGACCCCTGTGAGAGCCTGGGTTGCTTAATTGGAGGGAACATATGTCTTATTTAAGCTTTGCCTCTGTAAGTCAGTTGGGACAACCCACTGCCAAAACAGGTAACGGGCAGAAGTCTTAGCCCAGAAAATGTGCTCGGATGAAGGGATGGGTAAAACTGAAAGATTCAGTGTTCAGGCCATCAAATACACTGCCTGCTGAGTGCCGTGGTGTAGTGTCACTTTGACAAAAGCTGCTAGCTCCTGATAACTGCCACAGTGCTTCTAAAGTAATCTCAAACCATTCCAAAGAGTGCAGTGACTACTGTGAGAGCAGGAATCCTGATTCCTAAGTGTCCTTGCAAATAAAATAAACCATAACATTGTTGATCAGGATGAGATTTAAAAATGTTTCAGGAAGTTAGGAACTCTTCACCCAGTGTTTCAGAATAAAGTATTCCACACTGGATCAATAACTTCCACCTCTTAATTGCATAATTTGCAGTAGCTTTTCAAAGAACAGAGCAAGCAACTCATCTGCCATTTTTAATAACATTTTTTGTCTTTAACTTGCCCCCTGTTTCTCCTCTCTCACTGGCAAAGCAGGGTGACTTCTTTCAGGGTTTGAACACATATGTGTGTTTCGTGTATGAATTTCCCATTTCTGATTTTGGTCCCAATTCAGGACAGAACTGTGAGGGAAGCCATGTTAAGAGTTTAAATCCCACTAGGTTGGGTAATACTTGTTCACGTTGCTTCAATTTAGGTACATAATCAAGTATATCCTGAATAGGATGTTTTCCTAAACAGAGATATTTCTGGTATTCCAAAAATTTGTAGTTTAGTAATGTGCTGATCTGGTTAATTAAATGCATGTAATCCATACAGAGTATACAAGTTCAATGTGATGTTGTACTGTGAAATGTAACTGCCAATAGAAATAGAAATCTCTGCATGAAGAAAGTCACAGAATCAGAGAATGGTTGAGGTTGGAAGGGGCCTCTGGAGGTCGTCTGGTCCAACTCCTCTGCTCGAGCAGGGCCACCTAGAGCCTCTTGGCCAGGACCATGTCCTTTTAAATATCTCCAAAGAGGGAGACACTGGACCCTCCCTGAGCAACCTGTGCCAGTGCTCAGTCACCCTCACAGTAGAAAAGTGTTTCCTGATGTTCACACAGACTCTCCTCTGTTTCATTTTGTGTCCATTGCCTCTCCTCCTGTCACTGGGCACCACTGAAAAGAGCTTGGCGCCATCTTCTTTACACCCTCTCTTCAGGTATTTATGTATATTGATAAGATCCCCCCTGAGCCTTCTCTTCTCCAGGCTGAATAGTCCCAGCTCTCTCAGCCTTTCCTCATGGGAGAGATGCTTCAGTCCCTTAATCATGTTTGTGGCCCTTTGCTGGACTGTCTCCAGTATGTCCATGGCTCTCTTGTACTGAGGAGTGCAGAACTGGACATAGTACTCCAGATGCGGCCTCACCAGTGCTGAGTGGAGTGGAAGGATCATCTCCTTTGACCTCTCTAAGTACAGCATAGCTAGCCAGTCGAGGGAAGTCATTGTTCCACTCTAAACTGCACTGGTGTGGCCCCACCTTGAGTATTGTGTGCTGTTTTGGGCACCTCAGAATAAGAAGGACATCAAACTAGAGTGTGTCCAGAGGAGGGTCACCAAGATGGTGAAAAGTCTCAAGGGCAAGACTCTGGAGGAGCGTCTGAGGTTACTTTGTTTGCTCAGCTTGGAGAAGACTGAGGGGTGATCTCATTGCAGTCTACAACTTCCTCAAGGGGAGCAGCAGAGGAGGGGGTGCTGATCTCATCTCTCTGGTGACCAGCAAAAGGACACGAGGAAATGGAATGAAGCTGCATCAGAAGAAGTTCAGATCGGACATTAGGAAAAGGTCCTTCACTGAGGGTGAGAGGGTGTTCGGTCACTGGAACAGGCTCCCCAGGGAAGTTGTCACAGTACCAAGCCTGTCAGAGTTCAAGGAGCTTTTAGTCATATGGTTCAGTTTTAGGTAGTCCTGCGAGGAGCGGGGAGTTGGACTTGATGGTCCATATAAGTCCCTTCCAACTTGTGATATTCTACAGTTTGATGATTCTATGATCTCCTTTGGCTAATGCAGCCCAGGATACCATTTGCCTCCTTTGCAGCAAGGGCACATTGCTGGCTTATATTCAACTTGGTGTCCACCAGGACCCCTAGGTCTTTTTTTTGCAAAGCTGCTTCCCAGCTGGGCAACCACCAGTATACGTTGGTATATGGAGTTGTTCCTCCCCAAGTACAGGACTTTGTACTTCCCCTTGCTGAACTTCATGAGGTTCCTGTCAGCCCGTTTCTCCAGACTGTTGAGGTTCCTTTTGATGGCAGCACAACTGTCTGGTGTATCAGCTACTCCTCCTAATTTTGTTCATCTGCAGACTTACTGAGGATACACTGTGCCCCATCACCCAGATCATTAATGAAGATGTTGAATAGGACTTGACCAGTATTGACGCTGGGGTACACCGCTAGTTAATGGTTTCTGACTAGACTTTGTGCCACTGATCACCACCCCCTGGGCCCGGCCATTCAGCCAGTTTTCAGTCCATACTCACTATCTGCTCGACCAGCTCATACTTCAACAGCTTCTCTATGAGGATCTTTTGGGAAACAGTGTTGAAAGCCTTGTTAAGTCTAGGTAGACAATATCCAGTGCTCTCCCCTTGTCTACTAGGCCAGTTGTTTCATCAGAGAAGGTTATTAAGTTAGTCAAGCATTACTTCCCACTGGGGAATCCCTTCTGAGTACTGCTGATTATTTTCTTCTTGTTCATGTGCCTGGAAATGGTTTCCAGGATTAGCTGCTCCATCACCTTCCCAGGGATTGAAGTGGGGTTGATCAGCCTGTAGTTCCCTGGGTTCTCCTTCTTGCCCTTTTTGAAGGTAGGAGTGGTATTTGCTTTCCTCCAGTCTTTGGGCACTTCTCCCAGTAACCATGCTCAATCAAAGATTATCAAGAGCGGCCTTGCAATGATATCTCCCTCAGCACTCATGGGTGCCTCCCATCAGGGACCTAGACCTAGATAAAAGGTTTCCTAGTTAAGAAAAATTGTAATTGCCTGGAAAGATATGAATCCTATAAATCTGAGATCTTCAGTCACTACTTTGAATTATCCTTGAGGGAACATTCAAATGTCTGTATTGCAGACTCGCTTGCACATGATACACTAAATAAACATTGCCACAGACAGCACAGTGATCTGCTGGATAAAGCAGAGGTTGCTTCTTGCAGAGTAAGAACAGTTCAGGTACAGTAAGGAATATTGAAATGTGAAATAAGAATGATGAAAAAAAAAGATTTTTTTTTTAAAAGGACAGAATTTTCTCATTTAAATAGTTTTTCAGACACATAGAAAAAAATTCTTATGCCTGCTGCAGTTGTACCCAACCAGAAAGGATATTTTTTTTTTTCACAACACAGATATTTATCCCGCAAATGTGGAAAATTTGCACTGCTTTAACATTTCTGAAGAAAGTGTTTGCTTTATCAGAAATGGTGTTTCAGAGAAGAGTGAAATATCCCTTTTAGGTCAGTCAGCTGAAGGTCAATGAGAGGATAATAAAGCACAGAGCAGAGGACCCATTTTTTCCCTGGTCATTATTTTTTTACATGCCAACAAGCAAAAGGTGAAGGTAAATCAAATTAGAAATTTGAAAACTCTGCTGATTCACTGTTCTCCATTATAAACTTGCATATTTTGAATTGTAGTGGTTTTAGCATGTGTATTAGAGCTTGAAGAGCCTTACGTTAAATGTGCAGGAAGAAGAGCAAGTCTTTTTGCATTGCTGGGAGTAGTGGGGCGTTACTAGAACTGATCGTATCTTACAGGACAATTTACCTGTGATTTCTGGAATAAAATGTGTCTCTGTATGACCCCTCCTAAGTTTCTGTATACAAAAAGATGACCTAATGGTAGACATGTGCAATACAGTGATACAGAGACAATTCTGTGCTCACTAGGAATAAAGTGTATTTTAAATTACTCCCCATCATTTTCTTCTTCAAATGAGTCAGCTCCCACTTCTTCATAGTCCTTCTCCAGGGCAGCCAGGTCCTCTCGGGCCTCTGCAAATTCTCCCTCCTCCATGCCTTCACCCACATACCAGTGCACAAAAGCTCTCTTGGCATACATCAGATCGAACTTGTGGTCGAGCCTTGCCCAAGCCTCCGCAATGGCCGTGGTGTTGCTCAGCATGCAGACGGCTCGCTGAACTTGGGCTAGGTCTCCACCAGGAACTACTGTAGGAGGCTGATAGTTGATCCCAACCTGGAAACAGGAATATGAAAGAAGGTTGTAAAAAAGGCACGAGCAGAAAGCAGTTAAAGAGCTGAAAAAGTGTGAGTAAAGTTACAGATGCTGGGGTAGAGTGGTGCCACTATCAAAACTAGCACATGGCAAATGATACATGGTCATTTTAATGTCTGTATTGTTCTTCTGTTTACTGTGCACTGGCAACTTTGTAGCTTTCTTAAAAGCTACTCAACACTGGACATACAGTTTCACTATACAGAAACTAATACAGAAAGTTGGTTCCCAGTTAAAAGTTTTCATTCTTATACCAGTTATTTTTATGACAAATGTTTTTCCACTGCTAATGTCTGTTTTATTGTTGAAATTATGTTTCCCAACACTGCTATGCAGCAGTGGGGAGAGGCTTAACTGACAGATTCCCAAATATCAGCATTTCCTTTATTAATTATATCAATTTTGGTATTTTCTTCGTTTTATATGGTGCTTCAGAGGGAACACTCACTGGCTTTTTCAAAATTCAGGTCTGAAATTAATACTTCTTTAAATTTTAGCTCATACACACTTCAGATTTCCACTTACATAAATATTTAGTAGTCTGGGTCAATGGCATGTCCAAAGAAGAAAGGTTAGATTTTATACACACACATCTTTCTTATGTTCCACGCATTTTCCAATGCAAATTGTAGAGCACTGGAACAGGTTGCCCAGAGAGGTGGTGGATGCCCCATCCCGGAAAACATTTGAGGCCAGGTTGGATGAGGCTCTGAGCAACCTGATCTAGTCGGGGATGTCCCTGCTTCTTTCAGGGGAGTTGGACTAGACCTTTGAAGGTCCCTTCCAACTCTAACCATTCTATGGTTGTATGATTCCTTCTTATCAGAAGTGGAAAACATGCAAAATATAAAACTTCAAACACAAGTCTTCCACTAGACTGAACTTGCCCCTTAAACATTAAAGAGAAGTTCATGGCAGTCCTACTCACCTTGAAGCCTGTTGGACACCAGTCGACAAACTGGATAGTTCTCTTGGTCTTGATGGCAGCGATTGCTACGTTGACGTCTTTGGGAACTACATCACCACGGTAGAGCATGCAGCAGGCCATGTACTTCCCATGTCTTGGGTCACACTTCACCATCTGGTTGTTGGGCTCAAAGCAGGAGCTGGTGATTTCAGCCACCGAGAGCTGCTCATGATGTGCTCTGTCAGAGGAGATGATGGGGGCGTAGGTCACTAAGGGGAAATGGATGCGCGGATATGGCACCAGGTTTGTCTGGAACTCCGTCAGATCCACATTGAGGGCACCGTCAAAGCGCAGCGAGGCGGTGATGGAGGAGACAATCTGGCTGATGAGGCGGTTGAGGTTAGTGTAAGTGGGGCGCTCAATGTCCAGATTTCGTCGGCAGATATCATAGATGGCCTCATTATCCACCATGAAGGCGCAGTCCGAGTGCTCCAGGGTTGTGTGCGTGGTCAGGATGGAATTGTAGGGCTCCACCACGGCGGTGGAGACCTGAGGGGCTGGGTAGATGGCAAACTCCAGTTTGGACTTCTTTCCATAATCCACGGAAAGGCGTTCCATCAGCAAGGAGGTAAAGCCAGAGCCGGTACCCCCACCAAAGCTATGGAATATCAGGAATCCTTGCAGCCCAGAACAAGCGTCAGTCTAGAAATCAAAAGAGAATGTGAAAGAATAGGGGCTTAAGAGGAATAAAACTACTTCATCTACTGCATGAGCTTATTCTGAGCTGAAGGAGAGAGCAGTCATCAGTAATATACAGCATCACTTTCATGTCAGGTTTTCTTGAGAAAGGGCTGGTGATAATCCTGTCCTTTACTTCCTCCACTGGCTCAACTGGTGACATGAAAATTTGACTCTTATCTGTGGAGCTTCTCTCTCTGAACTTCACACTTCTTTTAGTTAGTCAGCTGAAACCAATGATGTAGAACTGCCTAATCCACCCTTCTGTGTCAGTATTGGTGCTCCAAGGCTGTGGTAATAATGGAGAATTACATATTCAGAACCACTTCGTAAGACTATCTGAAGGCATGTAGCTGGGAAGTGAACTACTGGACTTGTCTCTCTTGAACTCCTAAGAATGCCTCCATATCAGAAATCTCTTTTCTGAACCATTGCTATCATCTGTAGTTAACAAGCTGCCTGTTCTGCACTTCTTTCTTCTGCAGAATCCAAAATGCTGTTTCAAAACTACCAGGACTTACCAGTTTACGGACACGATCAAGCACCATATCAATGCTTTCTTTGCCAATGGTGTAATGGCCACGGGCATAGTTATTAGCTGCATCTTCCTTCCCAGTAATCAGCTGTTCTGGATGAAAGAGTTCCCGGAAGATGCCAGCCCGCACTTCATCTGAACAAGAAAGAGAAATTTTAAGAAGCTGCATGGCTGTGCTCCAGTGCCAACAAGTTCTGATTGCTGTTGACATGAATGCAAACTTTCAGTCACTGGGGGTCATGACCACAAAACCTGATGCTGATGGAGAAAACTGTTTCCTCAGCATTTTAAAATTGTTGCGTTCTGGTGATTTATGGTGTGAGTTGTATCCAGCCACAGAAGTTATTATCTTCTCATGAACTTGTCAGTTGTATGGCCTGTACCCACAAGAGGACAAGTCACCAGAAAAAAAAGCGTGCAGAAAATCAGGTTCCCTCAAATGCCCCATTTTTTTATAAATCTTTCTGTTCCTGGTGGGAAACTCTTAGGCTTTCAATTTGAATCTGAATCAGAGAAAAGCAGAATTTGTATGGCAAAAATGTTATCATAAACAAAGCCCAAAGTTAACTGTTCTTGCGAAGAGAAGTCATACGAACAATGTGTACTAGCTATTAAACTGCTGAGGATCCTGCTGTTCGTATGTTTGTAACACCTATGACAGAATATGGCATTCTGTGTCACAAGAAAATGTATTTAATGCTATCTAGTGGTAGACCAAGATACAAAGGGTGTGCTGCTTTGTACCAGTGGAGATTGGTGGCACACCATGGTGATACTAGGAAGAGTAAGCTCTTCTCCATTTTCCAGGTTTATTTCTATACTGACCTACTACAGTTGGTTCCAAGTCCACCATTACAGCCCGTGGCACGTGCTTCCCAGTGACTGTTTCATTGAAAAATGTGGTAAAGGAGTCATCATAGTTGAGTTTATCATGCAGCTCCTTGAAGGTGCCATCAGGCTGGATGCCGTGCTCCAGGCAGAAGAGTTCCCAGCATGCATTTCCTATCTGAACTCCAGCCTGGCCAACATGAATGGAGATGCACTCACGCTGAGGGGAGAGAGCAGAGACAGGGTCAGAAAAAACCAGTGCACGTTAGTCCTCCTTATTCCTAGTGGTTACTTTTTCCCAATGTATTGCTTTAAAAAAAAAACAAACAAAAAAAAAACCAGTGAATTGTTTCTGTCAGCATTTCATTTGGCTGTTCAACCCCATGACCACAATGAGACTGTATATATACACACCTGATACTGGCACAGTTCTTTAAAAAATTGAGATCTATGTGCTGTAATATACAGGTACGTGAAAACAGGCAGGTAAAATAATAGTTTCAGTTACCCAAACCCTGCCTTTCCTCCTATGCATTGGCCCTGCTGGGGAGCACATCCCAGTTTAGTTTATTTTTACTCCTGGCTGGAACCTGACACAGGCATGTGGTATCCTTCAACCTTATGTAACCCAAAACAGGTGATGTCTTTTGATCCTTTTACCCTCTGATAGCAGGCTAGAGTGGAAACTTGGAAGAACTGCTTTAAGCAATATTCGCCTCAGGAAATTATTTCACATTCTCTTGGTTGAGACAAATGTTCCTTCAAGCTTCTAAGCAGCTACAATTTTTATATTGCAGGTCCATTGCTTAATTCAGGCAGGGTTATTGCAATATAGTGTGTTCATTTGTATAATTTTGAGCATAGTTTCTGTGGTATCCAGGAACTTTACTGAAAAGAGAACAACATATGTAACACCAGGCTAAAATAGGCAGGTGCCGAGTCCTCCAAAATTCTTTATACTTAAAAATATGGGAGTATGAAGGACCTGGTGCTGGATTTCGTAAGTTCAGAAATAGAATTATAAAGCAGATAATTCTGAGTTAGTCCAGACAATTATGACACTGGGTGTAATGAAAGGCAGTTTTGTAAGGAGACAGAGGTTTCAGACATGGAGTTTTTGCGCTTCAGTTTCTGCTTTGGAGCAATTGTCATTAAAGCCTTCTGAGCTCTGTCTTTGTGATCTCAATGGCCCTGCCTATACTAAGCAGTAAGAAAGGGTCAGGTCATAGTACTGAACACTGGCCTGGGATTGCCTGTGCTGATGAGTAATTAGCACACACTCTGGCATAGTTTTGGCTTATGCCACTTCATACTTTTTCAGACAATGCTTGGGCATCATCCAGAATACAACTCACTGTCAAGGATGGTTTCCAGTGAGCAGCTCACTGACCACTGCCTAGCTTTGGAGAGGGAACTGGAGAGAATTCAGATGCCTAAATATGAAGCAGGCCATGCTACCTGACTTCAAGGCCAGGGAATGGTCCTCACTCCTTTTTATTTTGTAATATCTCATTTAGAGATATCCAAGGACTTAATATCAGATTTGGTCAGTTAACTTTTTTTTTTTTTTTTAATTCTGTAACTGCTTACCCTGCAAAATCATCCTGTGACCTTAGCATGAAGTCCCCAAAGACTAAATCCTCAGGCAGAACATGTGACCAGTAGCATCTCTGGAGCAGTGTTTTCTTCACAAATTCACATGTATTTATATTGTAGAAACATAACTAAAAATATTTTTTCAGAAGCAAGTGGAATTTCAGAAGTCACCACTGCCTCAGTTAGTCATCCTCAGGAGTTCAAATTAATATGGAAAGTCAATTTAAATATTTCATTCAATGAAATGCATTATTTCTATTCAGTACTCATTTGTAAGTTGCTGACTCTGCAAATGCATATGCAGCAGTGTGTGTAACGTGCTCTCAAGTGTACTTGCACAACCCTGTTTTTCTCAACGGAGTTGCGCAAAAGTATCCAAATTATTTGAGTGATGGTGAGGCTCCATAGGTTGGTATGTTGCAGGGGAGTTGCAATCTGGGGGTTTACTCAGGAGACAGTGAAGGCATATTTGGGCTTAGAGAATTCAATTACAGCTGATTTTGCACAGGATAGGCTCCTGCCTTTCTTTTAAATCTCAGTGTGAATCTGTGAGGCTGGCAGCAAGGAAAAAAAAAAGGTTTTTTCCTTTTAAACATGGCAATGATGATAGCTGACTTTTTAAAGAATATATTTTAAAGGAGAAGTAAAATACAAGTCAAGCAACGCTTGGAACCTAAAGAGCTGCTTTGCTCTGTTCTTCAGATCTGTATAGGAACTGATCTGTTTCTTCACAGATGGAACAAGTGAACGTTGCCTTAGGAAGTTAATATTGTAAAGCTTAGTATGGGACTACAGCTGAAGACTGCAGAACCAGTTCCTTTCCTTTCAGCCTGAGCTTTCATCTGCACTGGTTTGAAGCAGTATCTCAACCCTGTCTTTTGAGCCAGGGCTCTTGCCATGACTCCCGTCTTCAACTCCCACCTTCACCTACCCCAGTAGTAATTCAGAAATATTCTGACAAGGAGAGACAACAGTAGCAAAGATGTTTCTAATTTTGCATAGTAAACAGCTTTAAAGTAGATACCAGACTTTTGGTCAGGAAGAGAGTGGGCCTTCTTCAGAGTCACAGGCAGAGTAAACTGATCTCTACATGATATTTAAATTTGTGCCTACTCCAAACTCGTGTTTCACATCCCGTCACTAACGTACCAGGACCTGTCTTAGAAATTGTGGACGTGACTTTTTATCTACCAACAGACAGTAGAAAGGGCCAGGTCCTTTGTGAAACTCAACCTGGGACAGCTTTGACTCTATTAAAATAACCAAGAATACTACTTGGCTTAAGTATTTACTGTACAAAAGCAGACTTTAGTCTTTCAGCTGTTCCCAAAACAGAGTACCCTGGGTCTGCCTTCAGGCATGGGGAGCCTGTGGAACTGTGTATCTTGCCTGGAAAATGGGTGCTCTCATTTTGGACAGAAAAGAACATAGTTATCTGCACTACTCAGTGCTAGGCATAAATTGGGGTACAAGGTGAAATGGATTTTTCACATTCTAAGATGTTTTGAGAGATTTCTATAAATTTATAATAAACCCCCAAATCTTAAAAATGAAGGACCTTTCTTACTTCCTTAAATGCATGCACATATAAAAACATTCATGCACTCCAGAAACACACGTTTACACTGTACAGCTATGAAAAGTACAGCCATTGGGACCAAATTAATGTAAAAAGACACAAAGGTAAGTAACTTTTTTTTTGTTTTATTTCTAAAAAAAAATATTATCTTGTATGAAAATGAACATGTGTTGAGAAAATATAGTCACAACAGAAAGTACTAAAAAGCTAAGGCTCCAGATCTAATTTGTCTTATGATTCCACTAATTAGAGACTCTCTGACGAAGGCTTTGATTCACCCTGCCTTACAGCTCCAGTGAGATTTTATGACCCTCCTTTCCCATTCTCTTAGGTAGTAATTGATGTGTGAGGGTTTTTATCAGGGTTTTGTGCCACGAATCACTGATAACAATGGCAGATCCCCCTGCCTTCCCTCACCCACGATCCTCCCAGTCCCCATATGACTGGTGTTCCCACATCCCCCCTTACCATGATGTCTCCGGTGGTGTTTCCTTCCCTTTCGGACCAGTGGTGGCAGGTCTTTGCAGGAGCCTGGCGCTGGGCTGCAGGGTGGGAGGCAGCCTGGGCCCAGCACCCGGCACCTGCTGCCGCGCTTCAGTGTCACAGTGCGGTGGGGAATAGGTCACAGACTCCGTACTTCTGCCCGCTGCATTGCTGCCTCCTGCCCTCCCCACCACCCCGCGTATGCAAATTTATCCAGACCAGCAGGGCTCAGACAGAGGCCAGATTTCAAATTTAGGCCGCCTGGTTTGGCGCACTTATTAAATCTGAGTGTGGCCGTGCAACACGCTGTACACTGTACTTTCTAATAGTTGAGTGTTATCCGTATGTATCACCTACAAGACACGTACCACACCAGTTCCCTGTTCTGCCTGGATGTACACGTGTAGGTAAAAATCACTCCTAAATTCCAATACAGAAGACCAAGAGGGCATAAGAGAGCAAATGAATGGAAAAGAGAAAGATAGAAGAAAAATAAAAAATAGAGAACTGTAAAGTAGTTACCATTCTGAAGTGTGCTCTACCAGGGCTCTTCAATGCTGGCCTGACTTCCTTCTGTCCCTACTCCAGCTCTACTCTATTAAAGTTTCAATTTACTTCTGTTGCTTCTCTTTCCCTGTACAGTCATCTGGGCTGTCAGCAGTATGGGGCAGCGTTCAGTACAGACTCTAACTCATCTCCCAAACACAGAAAGAAATCTGATTCTCATTGCAGTGCTTATTGCAAGACATAGCTGGAGGCATCACACAAACGTTCTCACACCAAATTAGGACAGTTGCCTCCACCACTTTATTGTGTGCTCCTTCAGCACTAGCTCAGCATTGGAAAGAAGCAACCTCTCTCAGTGGAGAAATCCTTGTAATTGCAAGTCCTAGGTTACAAAGAGAAGGGAACACCTAATGGTGTGAATCTGAGTATTATGTATCTCCTGACTTTAGAAACATACTATTTCTTATGATGTTTAATCAGTGGACATTTAAATACACAATTCCTAAATTTTAGGTTAGTCTACTTTGACATGATTATATTAATAGATTGTTCTGTCACTGCTGGCAATCAGTATTTAAGGATCTTCTCTAACACCTACATTTTAACAGTGTGAAGTAGTTAATACCATTTTTATAAACTTACATTGTTATATATAGTCTTCATTTTGCTGATCTTCACATAAACCTGCAAATCACTACTCTTTGATTTTGGCTGGGAAAAGCTACAGAGATTTCTGGAGCCACAATTATATTTTACAGAGGAAGAATTCCCATTGTAATTTCTATCTGCTGCGTTGTTTAAGTTATCTGAGTCCTACCTTTCTCCAGAAAACAATCAGATCATCGCTTTGAGACTAAGGAATAGGTTGTTCTAGTGTTCTTTTTCCAGAAAAACTGGTAACATTCCAGCCAAGCTCTGGTGCTCACCAGTCTTGGGTTGCCACACTGAACGGAGTCTGGGTCATGCCTCACCCGTCAAAAACTCCAAGGAGCAGGGAGTGATTTTGAGCAGTGTCCCTGGCCAGCAGGAGTGTCTAAAAACAATTGAGCTTGAAGGGCCTGGGGATGACCCAGGTTAGTGTTTTTCCCTTTCTCACACATGCATAGCTAAGAAAAAGGCCTTTGCAGATCTGCTTTAGACGAAAGACAATACTTGACCTGCTCTGTCTTGAGATAGCTCGTGAACTCAAGTGCTGGAATTATGTGCTGGTCTGGAGTGAAGGTCAGACACAGCTGTAAAAGTCCTGAGGAAGGCATGGCCATACTGTTTTTCTTGAGGTTTCCTTATGTTGCTCTGTCGACCTGTGTTGCGGAGTGCTTGGGCAGAAAACCCTCAGCCTAGGTTTAGAAGGTAACCTGAAAACACAGTGTGGGCCTGTGCTCCTAGGTACTGGTGAGTTTTGTTGACTCCAGTCAGCCTCTAGGCTCTGCTCCGTAGAGACATGAGGCAGATATGGCCTGGACTTGGGTTCTTGGAAAGTCATCTTGCTCCACACTGGCATCTAACCTGTGTGGGCAGATGATGACCTTGTAGGGGCACCTCTCTGCCCTGCACGGAACAAGCTTGAGACATGCCCTGCATGGGGAAGGTTGATAGCCCAGTGGCCTGGTCAAGACCTGCCCACTTCAGCTTTACCTTGCGGCACTGGTAGATGATGATGAGAGCTAGACAGTGCTGGTTATAAAAAAAGCTCTGCCATGGAATCCTGAGGTGTGCTTGAATTTGGCATGAGTGCTAGAGTGGCTTTGCTGGTACTGCCAGAGAGCTTGTGAATAGCCCATGCTCCTCAGGGTGTTGCGCAAGCCTGCATGCAACTTTTTCTCTATTTAAAAATAGACACATCTCTGAAAATAGCATTTTTGAATAATCTAGAGCTTAGAAGTACTGTCCACCAGATCTTAGGCTAAGAGAACCACCAAGTCCTGTGATCAATCAGTTCTGACTAGAGATCAAAATACATCAACAGGCAAATGAAGGACAGTTAACTTGTTTATCTGCTCTACCAGATGCACATCAGTCCCTACAGATCAGTCATCTAAGTGACTCACCAATAGTGCCAGAATTCTTGAGTATTTTACAAAACAGCGGACTCCTAAGAAGTTATTTGGTGATCATGCAAAAACCTCTTTCACTTTTAATTTTCTGTATGTGTCTTTGCATTTCCCACACATTATAGACGTTAGGTGAATGAAGATATGCTCCCCTCTAGAACTCCATTCTGTCACTCTGTTGCCACCTACTGGGAGAATTTGCAGCATCTCTTCGCAAGTTTTTCTGAAATCCTGAAGTTCAGTATTTCAGTATCCACATAAACCTATATTGATAAAAGACTGGCTTTCAGGCATTATCCCTGAAAGCATCCTGTGCTATGTATTTTTTAAATTATTTTTAAATAAAGAAATAAATAATAAATAATTTTAAATAAAGAAAAATTAAGTACATCTTGGGATACAATTTCCAATGAGTTATTTCCTTTTTGTTAAGAGTTGTCATGTACAAAATTTCTATGTATGTGTTTAAAGTTGTGGAATTAGACCTGGACTTGCAGAATTATCTCCCCTAATATAGCAAATTCAGTTACTAGTATAAAGCCCAGCCACTCATTTTGCAGATAAAAAGGCAAACTACATCAGTAACGTTTCTGGATGTGTCTGCTTTTCTTTATGACTTTTTAGCAAACCTAATTAAAAAATATTTACCAGAAAGGGGACAATGCTCCTCAATAGTTTGGGCAAAACATAATGCATTTCTGTGGCCCTGCTGGAGCTGTATGCCATGAGTACATGTTTCAGTGAAAACATGGATTTTTTTTTTTTAAAAAGAAATTTATGAAAGATTAATAGTAAATCCAGCATTAAAATAACAGTGGTATATATTTGGTCTCCAGGGAAACCTTCCAGATAACCATGAGCTCGTAAGCAAGTCAGACACACATGACAAAGTCAGCACAACAGGCTTATTGTCTTGCTGCAGGCATTGTTCAAACACAGGGCTGCTCGACAGGTACCCCCGAACGGACACCATCTTTACCTTCTGTTACCTTTCTCTTGCTTCTCCCCTGCTCCTAAGTAGACAGACACGCACCACTTTTTCGCCACTGGCCCTATTCTGCTAATTTTACACCTTTATTTGGTAACTTCAGCTTTAGTTAGTACCCCCAGTAAGCCAACACGCCCTTCCCTTTCTGATGATATCTTTCTTACATTCAAGATGGGGGTCCCCCAAATTCCCCTTTCACCATATGTAATGCCCAGTAGCTACTCCTGCCATTACCTCATTAGTTTAAACACAGGTTAGGGCTGGCCACCCACTTTTCCTGTTCCATTTTCTGCAACATCCAACAGTTTCTCCTGTTATCCCATCAGTTTAACCTCAGGCCATGGCTGGCCACCTGCCTGCCTGCCTTAACAATATATTGTTGGTGTTCTTAGACATCCCTTCTATCCCTATAACACACATTTTTTGTGTTAGAGCTCTGATTTATTGTGATCCCAGTAAGTCTGATGGAGCTGGTAATACTTCTGTGCTGCATGCCACAAGCTGGTCATTTTGAGGCCCTTAACTCTGTCAGAGACGTTGCTCGTTTAGCAGTTACAATAGAACTGTCAGCATAATTGTGCCCCCAGACCAATCCAGTTACGATTGTTACACAGTGGCTGCACAAGCATAGTGTGCTCGGCTGAAGAAAAGAGTACCGGAATCGTGCCCCTGCTCATGGCAGCTGGCAAAATCACACCTTCTAAGCACCCTGCACTGTGGATTCCGTAGAAGCAAGGGCACTAGGACACGCTGTATGTATGCCCAGAGAGGTGGTGGATGCCCCATCCCTGGAAACGTTCAAGGCCAGGCTGGATGAGGCTCTGAGCAACCTGATCTAGTCAGGGATGTCCCTGCTTCTTGCAGGGGGGTTGGACTAGATGACCTTTGAAGGTCCCTTCCAACTCTAACCATTCTCTGATTCTATGATTCTATGATTCTATGATTCTTGGCACCAACAGAGTTCTCACTGCATCTTACAGCTTTACAAACATTGTTCCAAATTAGTATGAAATAAAGACTGAGCACTGTAGGTAACTTCTTCTTAAGTAGTGTTCGTAGCAATTATGTGGGACATTTCAAAGCACAAGTTCCTCAAATAATATTACAGCTACATGACTGTATCTTTGTATTGAATAAATGACAGTATAGAGAACAGAGATCCTGTTGTGATACATTAGCAAAAAATATGAAGCCTGTCACCCTCTGAGACAAAGTGACTAATGACTAGCTGGTCATATATCCTGGATTTAATGTCTTGTGATGTCACAGTGGAGACCTCATCCTGTTATAGTGTACTAAGATGGCAATGGACTTGGTGTGTGTGAGACAAGCAGAAATGAAGCCACGTGAAAAAAAAGAGACATAGAGACAATCTTATGCACAGGAAAGGGCAGAGTGAGTTTTAAACTTCCTCTCCCTCATTTTCTTTTTCAAATGAGTCAGCTCCCACTTCTTCATAGTCCTTCTCCAGGGCATTCAGGTCTTCTCGGGCCTCTGCAAATTCTCCTTCCTCCATGCCTTCATTAACATACCAGTGCACAAAAGCTCTCTTGGCATACATCAGATCGAACTTGTGGTCGAGCCTTGCCCAGGCATCTGCAATGGCCGTGGTATTGCTCAGCATGCAGACTGCTCGCTCAACCTGGGCTAGGTCTCCACCAGGAACTACTGTAGGAGGCTGATAGTTGATCCCAACCTGCAAACAAAAACAGAAAAGATGAAGGAATACAAAGAGTTATGAGAAAAGGAACAAAATTTGACAATAAACAGGGTAAGAAAATATTAAATATTGGCAGGGGGAGGAAAAGAGGTAGTGAAAAACCCAGACCATATCAGTGTTAAATGTAATATCTTTCAAGCTACTGTTTTGTGCACGAGTCAATTCCTTACCCTCACTCAAGAGGAAAAAAAAAAAAAAAGAAGATGATCAAGCAGAACTGGACTCTAAATGAAGAAAAACTTACATAAATATGTCAGTATGCATGGAAACATTGAGGACAATTTAAAAAATATCTCATTCTGGAGATGCTGTAGAAATGTCTCACTTGTTAACAATATTCTTGATAACTTCTTCATTGGTTTTTTTTGTTTTGTATAAATCTCATGAAGGACACTCTCAAGTGTCTCTGTCTTTCTTCTAAAATGCAATTTCTTTAAGTTCAAAGTCTTACAGGGTTGACATTTTTCTGTTATTGAATATAGCAATACTGTCTATGCTTCTATTTATTTAAATATTTAGGAGTCTGTCTTAATAGGCTGTCCAAAGGAGAAAAGCCACATTTTATACACACGCATCTTTTTTATGTTCATTTGTCTCAGAAGTGGGAGACATGCAAGATCTAAAACTTTAAGTACAAGTTTTCCACTAGACTGAACATTAAAGAGAAGCTCATGGCAGCCCTACTCACCTTGAAGCCTGTTGGACACCAGTCAACAAACTGGAGGGATCTGTTGGTCTTGATGGCAGCGATTGCTACGTTGACGTCTTTGGGAACTACATCACCACGGTAGAGCATGCAGCAGGCCATGTACTTCCCATGTCCTGGGTCACACTTCACCATCTGGTTGTTGGGCTCAAAGCAGGAGCTGGTGATTTCAGCCACCGAGAGCTGCTCATGATGTGCTCTGTCAGGGGAGACGAGGGGGGCGTAGGTCACTAAGGGGAAATGGATGCGCGGATATGGCACCAGGTTTGTCTGGAACTCCGTCAGATCCACATTGAGGGCACCGTCAAAGCGCAGCGAGGCGGTGATGGAGGAGACAATCTGGCTGATGAGGCGGTTGAGGTTAGTGTAAGTGGGGCGCTCAATGTCCAGGTTTTGGTGGCAGATATCGTAGATGGCCTCATTATCCACCATGAAGGTGCAGTCCGAATGTTCCATGGTGGTGTGCGTGGTCAGGATGGAATTGTAGGGTTCCACAACAGCAGTAGAGATCTGAGAGGCTGGGTAGATGGCAAACTCCAGTTTGGACTTCTTTCTATATTCATTGGAGAGGTTTTCCATCAGCAAGGAGGTAAAGCCAGAGCCGGTACCCCCACCAAAGCTGTGGAAGATCAGGAATCCTTGCAGCCCAGAACAGGCATCAGCCTGAAAGTCAACAGGAAAAGTGAAAGAATAAGAGAACATATCTTTAAATTACACCCTCGGATAGAGACAGCAACACCCATACCCAGTGCACAACACTCAGCAGTTTTCCCAGAAATTTCTCATTGTCTGTTTTCCCCTGTAAATCTCAGGCTAGAGTATCAATAGAGCAATATTGGGGTTTTTTTTCTTACAATAATATGCTATAGCAATATTTGTGTTTTCCATTTAAGTCATATGAAAACTAAGATGGGACATCCAGGACCTGCATTTCTCTGTTCTGAGACAATGACAATAGTAAAAGCAAAACAAGAGCCATTATTAAAACAATGTCTGTGGTGTTTATTTCCCCTCCCACCCTCCTAATATCTTGCTTCCAATGTAATCGTGCATACCAGCTTGCGGATACGATCTAATGCCGTGTCAATTTTTTCTTTGCCAACGGAGTAGTGGCCACGTGCATAATTATTAGCTGCATCTTCCGTTCCAGTGATCAGCTGTTCTGGATGGAAAAGCTGCCGGTAGGTGCCAGTCCGCACTTCATCTGAACAAGAGAGAAAATGCCTAAGCTTGGAAGAGATAATTCACTGACATTGCTAATGTTTGCAAAACAAATGGAGTATTTTATGTTGGCAGAAAATGGTCTGGAAGATTTGTACGTTGAAAAGCAAAGTACAGAGGTAAGGAGTATCATCTGAGATGTTCTCATTTTTGAAAAAAAAAAAAAAAGAAGTGGACTCTGCTCTCAGTGTAAATTGCTGTGTTATACAAATGAATTCATGTATCAAATGAGGACTGTGCCATGCTGTGGTAAAATTTCAGCTCTATATACTCATCAGATGAAGATCCATCAGAATCTTCTAACTCAAACTATTCTATAATTGTCTGATTCTACAACCTTCAGGGGAATGACTGGAAAAAGAGGAGATTAGCAAGAGTAAAATAGCATTTTTCCCTGAAAATCTGTCAGGAAAATTCTGTTGTCTGATTCTTCATGCTCCTCTTCTTACATCTGAATGTGAGGAAAGCATTTTCCATGAGTTAGCAAAGGAAAAGTACCACCACAAAAAAAAAGACCAGAAAGGAATCTCTTTAAGAAAGCTAAATTGTACTCATAACCAGTGGAGGTTTAAACAATAGTAAACTTTTGATTTTGTTAATTATTAGTAGAGCACCCACGACAGAATGCAGTCCAGTTTTCATCTTTTAATTGAGAATAACAGAGCTTTTAGTAATACTGGTATTAAAAACTTAAAATTTGTACGTTTTGCTTACGTGTTTGGATTATCCCTAATGGTAAGGGCATTGTCCTGATATTCAGTGATCTGAACTTTGGTACCCAGAAGAGTTAATTAATTTCTATTTTCCAAGATTAGTTCTATACTGACCTATTACAGTTTGCTCCAAGTCAACCATGATAGCCCGGGGAATGTATTTTCTAGAGCTTGTCTCTCTGAAGAACGTGGCAAAAGAGTTGTCATCGCTGGCTTGGTCGAAGAGGGTGCCATTTGGCTGAACGCCGTGTTCCATACAGAAGAGTTCCCAACATGCATTGCCAATTTGTACTCCAGCTTGGCCAACGTGAAGAGAGATGCACTCACGCTGAAAGGGGAGGACAAGGGAAATGGTGAGTAGAATCAGTGAATATCCTAAGACTCTATAAGCTAATCTTATCTGAAACCCCAGATCAACCAATCATTACAGAATTTTCTCAAAACTGGAATTAATGGAAGATATTCTGACACTTATTTGCAAATAGGATGAAAAATATTTTGCTGTGCATAGAAAGAAGCAATAATCACAACAGCCAGAGATCTGCAGCCATGCCTACGCATGGTGTACATACACAGGATCTACGTGTAAGTGTGCATAAGCCCATGCAGATAGGAAAACAGTGTATAGGTACGCAAAATAAACAACAGTAGGTCCCAGCTAAGGAATATAAGCCAAGTCCAGTTATCCAGGACAAGACGCAAGTATGCTGCCTTATTGATATATAGATAAAGCAAAGGGAATTAAGTATCTTCTGATCTCTCAACCTTCTGTTGAACATGTGTGTTGGACAGCTAGAAAACAGGTTTGTAGAAATCAAAGTAACTAGAATTAAAGTGCCTTTAGTACCTTAATTAATTTTAACCACTAATTGTTTTGGCTCATTCCCTGGGTACTTTTAGTTCAATTTAACATGTGAAGACTTAACTTGATACTCAAAAGGACCTGATTCCCATCCAGTTTTACAGAGCATCTAGGGAAATGTCCACATTTCTTTGCTCTTACTACTCACAAGCTAGGAGGAAAAGGCCATTAAGACATACTGTATTTAAAGTACACCCAGAGTGTACTCAAAAAAAAGTACCCGAAAAGGAAAAATAACTTCCAACCCCATCCTTTTTGTGCATATGATTTCCCTTATAATATATTTATTAACACAAATGTAGCTGTACATATTGGACTCTATTTACCAAGAAGCTAACACAATAGTTTGTACACTGTGAGCAACATTTGTTGCCCCAAAATGAACTCCCCAATTAATTTCTTTTAGAAGTATCCCATTCAGATAAGAATCTTAATAAACCCACTTTAGTTTACCAAAACAGACAGCAATACAGATGATCAGGTCTGCACACCATATAGTCCTAGGAATTCCAATTAATGGCTGTGCTGAACGTTCAGAGTTCTTAATCCCTCATCCCCTCCGCAGTGCTCGGAGCCTGCATACTATACTTGAGTGTCTGTTTTCTGATTCAAAGACAAACGGAATGTCTCAGAGCTCAGGTTCTTCCTGATGCTTTTAAGAGAAACAATAGATGGACTGAATTTCATAAAACTTCATAATCATGTCATGAATTTTCAAAAACTACATGCATAAGTGTGAACAAATAGATTCTATTTCATTTATATTAAAACAAGATTGTATTTGCACTTTTCTTTTAATGGAGAGTAAAGCTCAGAGGGATTGTATGTGTATTTTGGTACCTTGCTCATGTTTTGATTATTCTCATTTGTTCATCGAGAAGAAAACCTTATCTAGCTCAGGTGAATGCAGAAACTATTTTCTCAACATAAACTTTTTTTTCCATTTTATCATCTGTCTCATAAAAATTGCAGCTCCACTTCTGTCTCTCCCTAGTTGGATTCCTTTCTTCTGGATATTTCAGTCTGCTGGTTTCTCCAGCTCGCCCTGGTGATTTCCCCAGGACAGAGCTGCACAACGTCTCCCCATATTCTTCTCCACCATCCCTTGCCAGCTACAGTATGGCAAAATCTGATCGATTAATCTGACAAGAGGATTTCTAAATCTTAATCTCTCTTCAAATTCCTGTATTACTGTCTTTAATGATAACAGATCACAGTTAGCCTGGTAATGGTATCAAGGCTATGGTGATACAAACCCTGATGTTATAGTCTGAAGGTATATTAATTACAACCTAATTTAGGCTAACGCACTGTGGTTCATTTAAGAAATGGTTAAGGCCAACTTGTGTGTCTAAACCAAAGACCAAACTTTAATACCATAGACCTAAATATAAGCAAAGTCCTACTACTGCTTGCATCTCCGTGTGAGGGGAAACAAACACAGATTTAGGCTCTTCTAGTGCTCACGAGCCTCACAAGAGATTGTGATCATCTCTTCATTACTTAAGGACTTATTTTAAAACCAAGGCCTTTGATAAGATTCACCCAGCCTGTCAATTACAAAATCTTGGGTGTGTGGTACAGGAATTACAGAATAAAGTTCCCTGTCTTGATGCTACTCAAAAGATGAATTTTGAGAACCATGATGGCCTAGGAAGAGCACAGATCATGAACATTCATCTCTGGTCCCATTCACCTAGCAATTGTTCCAACACTGAAGCAAAAAGTCACTTCAACCTTCCCACCTTCGCTCAGATCTTGACCAGAGTAGGGGGAAACAGAAGGCCAAACTCATTGCTCATTACCTCAGAAAATAATCTGATTATTCTCTTACCATGGTTTCTCCTGCGTGCTTCCTTTTTTGATTGGTAGCAGCAGCTTTGCTGACTTGATGTTTCTACTGCTGTGCCTGGTGCATGGTGGCAGGGCATCCACACCTCGCTGGCAAAGGCCCCACAGCATCACAGTGTAGGCAGGAGAGGTCATAATCTCTCCCAGGCAACCATCCCATTCCACTCGCTCACCTGTTACACCAGCAGCCTCCTTTCACCTGTGTACAGTACCCAGCCTTAAAGTCTGCTCTTAAGCAAGTCTTCCCAGTCAATTTTCCTTGTTTAAAAAAAAAAAAAAATACAACTGGTTTTAGTAACCAGAATTTTAATATATATGGAGCATCTTCACAAATAACTGGTTTCTTTCCTTCAAGCTCTAACAACTGGTGAATGTGCTACTGATAACTCATTTAAAAGATTATTAGCCCCCATTCCCTCTTCCCCCCTGTGCCGCTTGGGGCGGGGGATGGTAGTAGAGATAATGTTAAGCTCAGGAAGAGGGAGGGCTGGGGGGAGGTTATCTTGTTCTCTGTCTCATTATCCTGCTAGTTTTAGTAATAAATGAATAGTTTTCCCCAAGTCGAGTCTGTTTCTGCCTGTAACTGTAACTTTAAGGATTTCTCCCTGTCCTTATCTCAAACCTCGAGCCGTTTTTCCTTATATTATCTCTCCCTGTTCTCTCGGACGGTGGGGGGAGTGAGAGAGAGACTGCGTAGTCTCATCCCGATCGGGGCTGAACTACGACACTTATGCTTTCAAAAGCATCATTTTTAAATGGTATCTTTCTGACAAAGGTGACTGTAGATGAATGGTGGACATGGAGTCAACTTGCCTAAGTTCCAGTGATTGAAATGAGCTGCGGAGCAGGTTGAACTGCAAGGAATTCCACTGGACTATTTGATCATCTGTGGACAAGGAATATGGGATTATCTTCTTGTCTCCTTCTGCTAAGGCACCAAAGCTCGTCTTTCTGCCAGCCACTCCTAATCTTTGTGACCTCTGTTCAGCTGATTATAGAAAACCCTTCTTCTGCCTGTCAGCTGCCTACAATATGAGCCAATACAAGGTTTTTTTGCATCTAGGAAGAGGATGGCAGAACAAAAAAGCAGAACTATCATTTGCTCTTTTACCTGGAGATACTAGCAGAAAGTTCACGTACACATGGCGCACACACACATTCTCTCAGACAAGGCTTAAATAGTAGGATACCCATGGCTATGTCTTCCCTCCATGATACAATGAGAGCACAGAGAAAAACACAGCTAAAGATAAATACCAGACACTTTATTCTTGGTAGCATTGGTATACAGAGACACATATTTAAAAAAAAAAACAAAACTGGATCTTTCATAGAAAGTAATTACCACTCCCTGAAAGCCTATGAAAATGCAGACTTATACCCTACCAACATCATCAGTTGATCAGATCTCGTCAGATTCACACTGAACAAGTCCTCTACTTAATTGAAATATTCCAGTACAATGAGGACACATAGTGAAACATTTCTGGAAAAATTTGAAACTGTGGAGTATCAATACATTAAATGGAGAAGTTGTCATATACTTAATCACAGCAAAATAAGAGCCCCTACAAAGAGATATATCAGTAGTCACTTTATTGTGAAAATTAAATATTGCTCTTTTAGTATTCATTACAAATAAAACTTGAAAGCTTGTTTCTGCCTTCTTGCTCTCTCATGAAGAATTAAATACAATACAAATGCAAAATCAGTAGTACTCAAAAAAAGTGGAGGTTGCCAACCTACACTTAAAATCAAGTTGAACGTTCAAGTCCCGGGAAATTAGTAGTTATGATGTATAGCAGCATTCTAAACAGAATAGATGGCCTGTCCAGACCACTGGTCCTAAAGCCAAAAAGGCAGCTCTGCCACGTAACTAAAAATGTCAAAAGGAAACTATAGCAAAAAAAATGGTTGTCACCTAAACAGTCAGTTTGGTGAGAATTTAGTTGAATATTGAAGTTTGCTATTTCATTAACTTACTTAGTACTTAAAGCGAGGCCTTGCAAAGCAGGGGCCAGTAGATAAAACCTCGTGATTTCTGGGAAGAGTTCGACTTCAGACAGAGCTTCTGTGTTTTAGTCTACCTGGTCTCCCATCAGCTGTTGACTGGGGAGTGGTAACTACACTTCTAGTTGGATTACAAGAAGCATTTAGCAGTACCAAGAGCAACTCCTCCCTATGTGTGCAGAGTATTTAAGAAATAACTTTTTTAATATGGTGAAGCATTATGTGCTACTCATCCTGATGTAACGTCCTAGCAGAGACAAAAACTTTGGGGAGGGATATGGGATTGTTTTGGTCTTTACTCTGAGACAACTAGGGAAGGCCATTACTGCATCTGTGAATGACCCACCCCAGTTTATCTGACACAAATATCAGGAGTATTTCTCTATGGGGATAATCCAAGAAGAAATAGACACAGAACTATTTTTAGCAGTGAAGATGCAGAGTGTTTTCTAAGTGTCCCAGCAGATAGCAAAGCAACAGATTGCGCACAGTTTGACAGCACCAACAGGCTGCTGTCTGTGTGAAGAGAACAGAAATAGCCACCACCTCAGTGTATGGCTACTGCTGGAGCCAAGGGAACAACCTGAAGGGGACAACTGTTGTAAGACACCACTGGCATCTATATTGGTTACTTCTCACAGGTTTAGTGTGTTGGACAGAATTTGCCCACCAAAAAGGCTGCTTTGTTCAACATTTTGTTGTTTGGGCTGACATCAGTCAGCCTGAATCCTTTTGGCACAGATGCTGGGATAGCGGGCTACTTGTCTGCCGCAAAGGCTCCTTGGCTTTAACTTGTCCTCTTCAGCACACAACGGTCTCCTCCAGTGAAAGCAGTGTTTAAGGTCAATGCTCTCTCCTTTGGAATTTACCTTTTGTCAATCAATGTTAGGTGGATGGATGGAGAAGAAATGAATGTTCCACCCCAAAGCTCAAATTTCTGCCCCAAGTGGTAGGAAATGGGGTTGGTCTGGCGACCCCAATTATTCTCTTCTGCAAAGAGAATAATTTTCTTGCCACAGATCTGGGGAAGGTTTTGGGATCTCAGAGAAGTATCTCTTTCTATCTATTAATAAACTTGTGTTCTGAATGATAGAGCATTGCTAAATGGCTTCCATGTAACCCAGGACTTCAGATATTGAGGGCAAGGGAGCCAATTCTAGACATACAGAGACTTTTTGACATCTACATAAACAAAGCAAGAGGTAGGGAAAGCGTAAAATAATGCAACAATTTCAGTTGTCCAATTAGACAATAATATAGAATACAGTCTAAAAAAATAAATCTATTTCCTTACCACCACCATGTGCTCCTAAGATTTACTATGCATCAGGCAAGCACAAAGTGCTGTAATTTGCATTTAAGAAGAGCAGGTGCAGCACAATAGTCTTTGTGGCCCACCACCTTGGCTTTCAGGTTTAAATATGACTAAAATCAAGAGCGCTTGTATAACGAGACATCAGTCACAAGAGAAACCATGGCCTTCTAAACGCAATAGGCTTCACTTTCTCCAGTGTTTTTCTTCACATGCTTGTCCTAAATCCAACGCTGCAGGAACTAGGCTCTTCAGAGGTCTTCAAGCAAAATCGAATATTCCCCTAATTATTCCATTGTGCCTCCAGGACTGCTATTTCACTTGTTCAGAGACCTGCTCAGCATTTACAAGGATGAAACCTTCTTCTGTAGGTCGCAAGGGGCTACACAACCCTCACTCAAGAGCTACATCCAAAGCAAAGTGATTGAAAAGAAGGATTCTTATTCAGCTGTAGATTATGGAAGGAGTGGCTTTACCCTGGCGTTGGACAGAACGGTGCTGTACAGACAAGCAAAACATGAGGAATACTTAGTGTGGTTTCAAAATTCATACACCACCATTCCTCATCTGAAGAAACAAAGGTGTTACCACACAGGAATCCAGGATGGTCATCTCAATTAGGACACTGATTTCAACACTCCTTGAAGAGCCTGATAACATCCTCAAGACAAGCTGACACTTGTACGACAGCAGAAAAAAAATGCATTCTGTGATGGAATACATTAGTCTTGAATTGGAGGCCTATGGATTGGAGAAAACATAGCTGCCCAAGCCTGTCGGAAGAGCTGGACCAGTTTGTAAATGAATGGCAGTGATGTGGGAGAAGCTGCAGAACAAAGGAAAAAGCAAAAGAACTTTTCATTATAAAAGGTAAAACTAAGATACACTAAACATATTAAGAAAGAACTAATTCCAACTAGAGTTAATCGAAACCTAGTTGTCTTATTTCCTTCTGTTTGGTCCAATACTCGGGCCTTCACTCAGGGCCCTGCTCCCATCCCCAGCAAGCCTTTTCCCAGTGGAAGGGGAAACACCCATCTCCTCCGCGCCCCAGCTGCCACTTCTGCGCCGTGTGACCAGCCCATTCTTCAGCAACAGTAGCAGCCATCACCAGTGAAACTCCAGCATAAGCAGATCAAATGCATGAGTGCATTACTGCCCTGGACAACTCTCCGCTTTCCTGACAGGACAGCGTGTCAGGCAATCATCTCTTCCAGGACACATTCACCTTGTAGCACCTCAAGTTGACTGAGGCAGAGGCTGAGTCTAGGACAGCTGAGCCTGCCTCTCACAGTCTGCATCTTGACTGTTGGAAAGAGCTGAGGATGTAGTAACTAGCTTTTCAGAAAAGTCTTCAGAAAATTGGCTTTTGTAGAGCTACATCTTTCTACACGGATTGCAACTGGAAACATTACAAACAAGCCTAATAGTAAGTTCCTAGTCTCCTAGTTTTTCTGTCTCCCAAAGAACAGACATTTACACAGACCAAATCTATTAAAAGCAACTACTTTCTTCTCTGTGAACTGTAATGGAATTCTAAAAATTGGAAATTTTAATACTGTACCTGGGTCTAATCTCACCACCACCAGGTAGAGCAGAAAAGTAGCTAAGAGCATCTTTTTATAAGGAAGTAAATAGAAGTGGCTTGACATGGACCTCAGTGCTCTACGTAGCAACGTCAACATGGTCAAGAGCTTTTGGGACAGAGCACCTAGAAACAGAAAGGCTGTTAGGGTAAAGTAAAGTTTAAAAAAAAAAAGTAATCATATAAATAAAGATTATTATAAACTAAGATGCTACAGTAAGACTGTTCTTCATTTGATTGGGTGAGAGTTAGGTTCTTTTTTTTTATAATAGGGAACAATAGGGAACAAAGAAACAGCACAATTTTGTAATACACTTTATTATACATTTTTTTAGGCATCTATTTTAGTATAATATGACCTTGGCAGTAGTGCCAGCATCTCTCCTGGTAGATAGTGTCAAGTGATTTACAGTTCTGGAGGAGACGCAGTACTTTTAATGCTGTTGTTCTACATGGGCTTGACTGTAACTGGAGACCAAGCAGAGAGTAAACAGAGACAACAAAATGTACCCTTAATGGATCGCTAAGTAGTTTCAGTTTCCCTTTTGTACCTTAAAAAAAAAAAAAAAAACCAAAAAAAAAAAACCACTAAACATTTAGTCTGAAGTGCTTTTCAACCTGGAAAATAATTCTCATCTCTTGATATCAGCAGAGACTAAATATGCTTTGTAATTGCCAGCAAATGGATCGCTAAGTCTTCCATTTCTCTCTGTGATACGCAGCAGGGCTTCCTCATGGCTGGTTTGCCATGGCGATATTCTTAATATATAGTTAATACTTGCTACCCTTTGTTAGCAAGGGACCAACGAACTTGAAATAAAATTATGAAAAAAGAAGAGAAGCACAAACAACAGAGGGAAAGCCTACCTAAAACAGTTTCTGTTGCTGCGTCATTCTGCTCTTCAGCAGCCGAATGCATCTCTTCCCGTTGAATCCACTGAGATCGAGTTTCACAAATGGTCCCAAGAAATGCTAGCTGCTGCTCGCTGTCAAAAACATCACAGCTGCGTACAAGCTCTTCTGCCCCCTCAAACTGTCCAAGCGGAAGCAACACATGCAGCAGGTAGAGCTCCAGCAATGAACTGTACTCAGGGAGGGTCTTATTGTTTTGATCTCTCAGCCAGCTACTGCCAGCCTCCAGCATCACCTGCGGCTCTCTCACTTTGCTGTATAACAGGATACTGAAACAGAAAAAAAAAAAAGAAATATTAGAAAACATTAACTCTGTGTAAAAGTTACTACCCACAAGCAGCTATCATGAAGGCATGTATCAGGGTCTACACTTGAAACACAGAGAGATTTCTGAGGCGGGCAATAGGTGCAGCCACTGATGTTACTTTCTCAGCATCACCCCTTTTGTAATGTATCACCGTAAAGCAATCTGCTGGCATGCTCCAGCACACACAGGTTGAGAACAGGCCTGTCGCAGGTTCCGCTTTCGTCCTCACTTACACCACGCAAAGTGAAGACATCACACAATATTTAAGTCTGGCCTGCTATTAAACCTAAATAACGCAAGCTCTGTGTATCCAACAGCCGCAGACAGAAACTCACCAGAGCTCCAGAACTTTCGGAGGCAGATGTTCAGGGATGTGGTAATACCGTAGGACCCAAGGCAGAACTTCCCTCCACCGGTTCATCTCAGCCAGTGCCTGAATCCCCACAACACAAAGGGAGCATTTCACTTCTGCAGAACTGGTAATGAAGAGACACCTAAATAAGTGCTTCTTACAACCACGTTTCCCCTTGCATCCCTTCCGGTGAGCTGCAGCCTAGCCGAGGTACCCTACAGTTCTCCAACAGCTGCTTCCCCTCCTTTCCCTCTCCTCCTACCCCTCCCCCTAAAAAGGCAAACTCAACCCCCCAAGAAGATGCATGGAGTCTTCTCTGGGAGGCGCGAGGAAGGCTCCTAGGCACACCTTGCCTCCCTCAAACACACACAGATCCCTTCACGTGAAAGGTGTGAATACAGACAGGCCATTATCAACTAGCAGCCAAAGCCAAGCCGGGTTTTAAAGGGTGGCTAACTCGCTTTTTAGCAACAAGTGCTACCCTCCAATTATTTAGGTAATTAAGAAAAAGCTAAGAAAACCACGGCAAGAACCACTGGTACTATTGCCATTCATACAGATAACATTTATATTCAAGATTCCTAAACCCCCTCGAAAGAACCCCAGTTTATTAAACCCTCGAAGCTCTCTATTCAAAAGCGATAAAACCACAAACAGAGCAGACAGGCCTGCAGTCAGAAGCCAGCCCGACGCTGAGGCCACCTCCCAGCGCCTCCCTGTCCCCGCTCCACACGCCAGGCGCTCAGCTCGCACCTCTCGGGGCCGGGGCCGGGGCCGGTGCCGGTGCCCAGGCTGTCGCAGCCCGCCTCACACCTCTCCACGGCGGCGGCGAAGTCCCGGTGCAGCACCAGCAGGTCCGCCGCCTCCTCCAGCAGCGAGGCCGCTTGGGCCGAGACCGGGGGCCAGGCCAGCGGTTCGTTCCTCATGGCAGCGGCGGCGGCAGGGCTGCTGGGGGGGCTGCTGCTGCTGCCCTCCCGGCGCCCCGCTGCCCGCCGCCCGCCTGGCTCCGGCTCCAGCACCGCCACTGCCCCCCCGGGGGAGCTCGGCTCGGCCCCGCTCCGTTCGGGCAGGCACCGGCAGGCCCGGAAGACCGTGAGGGCACCTCCGCCTCCTGGCAGCGGAAGAGCCGCCGCGGCGGCCATGTTCTCGCCGCCCCGCGGGCCGGCGGGACGTGTAGTCTGGCAGGAGCCTGCGGGAGGGGCGGCGGGGGGGGGGCGTAGTGGCAGCCGGCTCTGTGTGAGGGTCAGCGGTGAAAAGCGGGGACTCCCCGACAGGCTGCAGCCGTCGGCTGTGGGTTCAGGACCCCCAAGTGCTGGGACGGGGGTTGGTGCTGGTCTGTGCCAAAACCCCCTATAGTTTCTCACTGGCGTGGCTGCCGGGTGGGAGCGGGGTGGGAACGGCCGAGGCAGCGGGCTCTGCCCCGGCTGCCCTCGTTAGCAGCGAGACCGGAGCCCCGCCGCAGCCGGGCGTCAGCGCAGCCGCAGGCCTGTCCCTGCCGAGCCACGGGAGACGCCGCCTCGGAGCCCGGCTGGGGTCCCGCGGCTTCCCGCAGGAAAGGGGCGTGGGGCGGGTGGCGGAGGGAGAGCGCTGCTGCCCCAGCAGGCGGATGGGCGCCCTCCTCTCCTGGCCTCCCCCCCGCCCTCGGCCTTTTCCTCAGCCACCTCCTGTCCCCGGGTTTAAGGACGTTCCGCCGTTAAACGAACGGGAGTTCGGGCATAACAACAGCGTCTGCATCAGTGCCCTGCAGGCCACGCTTCACATTCTTCTTCAGTTGTTATTTAAAAACAATAGGGTGTCTTGGTTACAAGGTAATTATGGCAGGCAGTGCAAACTGTCTTCAAAAATTAATCTCTATGGGAGAGGCAGGATTTATTTATTTTGTAGTGCTGACGCCCTACTATGATTATTTAATTTAAAAAAAAAAAAATCAATTGTGCTAATATAGAATGTATTTTTTAAATCACATCTTTTAAAGGGGAGTTTCTATGCCATTCAGTGTTGGAAGAAGGGAAGAAAACATGGACAGTATGATTAAAAACTCAATCATAGCTCTTTTTATCAACAGCTGTTTCCAGGAGGCAGAACCATGCACCTGCCCCTTACGGTAGCGGCTGGGGCACTCTGCAGTAGCAGCTTTCACACAGCAGAGCATCCAAGGGCTTTGCATGCTGTGCCGTTAACTGTGGAAGAAGTTTCTGGAGGATTTGGGCTGGTTAAGGGAAAACCAGAGCACTGAAACATAAAAGGAACGGCCCAGCAGCTAAGCAAAGGCGGAGGTAAAGGAGTTTCAGACTTCTGTTGCTTGGCGCTTAAAATTTGGAAAACAACATTCCTTTTTGGGAACTACAAGTCCCAAAGTGCACTGTGGGAAGGATATGCCTCGTACCACCTAGTGCCCAGCACAAATTCCCAAATATGGATAAGGAATCAATTTTGAAAAAGACTCACACTGACTGGATACTCCCCACTGAGACTTAGAAAAGGAGCAAGAGAGCACAAAAAGAAGGTAAGTTTGCAATATGCAAAGATACAGTTCAAGAATTTCTTTTGCAGGGAGCAGCCAACAATATTCTGTCTCTTAGAAGGGCAGCACAGCATTGCACTGGTTGGATTTGCCTGCTGTGGCAATGGAAGCGACTTTTGAAACAGGGGACTGTTGTTTCAGGTGGGGAAGTGAGCAGCAGGAGCAGCTGCTGCGGAGTGAGTCAGATCCTGTTTCCTTGCAGATGCTCCTTATTAACAAAGACCTATGGAAAGATACATGAGCTGCAACACTCATGCAGTTATGTTAGAGGCAGGGAAGGGTCAGGGAGAGGTAGGAGATCTCTGTGAGTTGCAGCGTGGTTGTTGTGCTGGTTTTGGTTGGCATAGAGTTAATTTTCTTCATAGCCAAGAAGCCAAGGTGGAGCCTTGTCATAATGATAATTATAGGTAAAATTAATTTATCTGCAAGGCATGGTAGAATGTTTTTGTACTTCACTCCTCTTCCTAGAGGGGACAGTGTGGTGCCTTGAAGGCCAAACCTCTTGCAGCTCTCTGAGCTGCAAATAATAGTAACTCAGTAGCAGGATTGTTTAACTTTAGGCCAGGGACAACTACCTAGTTTATTGGCAATATGTTAGCAATCAGAACGAAATAATTCCAAAATAGAATCATCCAGAGTCAGACACACACAAAGCCTCAGAGGTTGGCATGGTTGCAGGCAGCATCGGCTCCTGCCTCCGTTTCTGTCCCCAGCAGTTGGGCATAATTCCTCCTGCAGCCCAGATGCAGCACATGGAGCTTCTTCTGCTGAGTGATGTCAAGCACAGCTGGTCAGCCTGATCCGTCATCCCAGCACCCTCCTCCTGCTATGTAGGGTCATGGAGCAGCAGAGTCGGCAGGGCACAGTGCTGCAAATGTAGGAGGTGCAGCCCAGCCCTGGAGAGGAGCCCAAGGCCGTTTCTACTGGTGAACCAAGCTGTCACATGGATGCTCATCACCAAATAAGAATGATGCTGTTTTTCCATCTATCCTTAAATGTGAACAGCTTGAACTATTTTTAAAGCTGAAAGAGTCACTCTTGTACCTGGATTAGCCTACACAGCAGGGCTATATCGCTACATAAAAGCAGTGTGTTTGCCCGTGCTCCTGGATAACAATTTCTAGTAACCAGAAAAGCTGAAGTCATGCAAACTTGCCGTCAGCGACAGGCAGTAAGAGGGAGCATTGCAGTGGATCCTGTGTCCCAGCTGCAACATTGATGCCCAGCTCCTTGCCTTTTATCTGAAGTCAAGGAATTTTTTTTGTTGCTGTCATCTTGATTTTCTATAGGAAAGGAAAAGTGAGTTTCAGAGAGGCCTTGTTTGTGTCTGCATCAGCTGTGGATTCACAGCTTCCCCTCCTCTCTCTAGTGCCAGGCAGTTCAAGGAGAGTTTAGAGTTATAGACACCTGTAACAAGGCCTCCTGAGGTAAATCGCCTCAAGTATTAATCCAGATCTGACCAGCACAGTCACAGGGCCAGCGAGCTGGCAATCAGTCTTTTCTGTGGTCTCTTCTGTGTCAGTAGGCTGTTAATATGAGATTAGCAGCATTAGGGAGACTTTGAGCTAGAAACAGTGAGGCCCTGTGATTTGATTTGAAGAGAAACAAACCCTCTTACACCCATATAAAAACAAACAGAAGAGCTGAAAATTATAAAAGGCCTTATAAACACAACTGAGGAAAGAATAGCATCTAGGAAAGCTGTGGAGTTGCTTGTCAGCAAGTCTAACAAAAGCAATGAGCTCCACAGAGACTGCAGGTCCCAGTGTGCAGCGCTCTGTCCTTATCACCACGTGCTTTTGTTTGGGTCTGGCTGGACCCTGACATGCAGCAACCTGTAATTTGCTTGTCATTTCCATCAGCAGTACACCGCTTTTAAATATGAAGATAGCTGGCTGCAGATGCCTTCAGTTAGCCCAGATTCAGGGCTCCCCTAGCTCCTGGCAGCCAGGCATCAGAGCTCTTGGTTGGGTGAAGGTGAACACTTTCCGGCTGTGCATTGAACAGATGGCCGATCGTGATGCTCCGCTTTCTTATCTCACTGAGCGTGGTGGCACAGAATCAAACCTCTTTTGTTGTTTCAAAAATAGAACTAGTAGGAGGTGACCCACCCGACTTTGAGACCACCTGCTGATGTTCCTAGTTACTGTATTTAAAAGCGGTCACCTCTTATTTTGGCCTCATGAAAACCTGAATAAACAACAGGCCAGGACAGTAGAAGGCAGAAAAGCACCTACAGGGGTAGTCACAGCCACAGCCCGACTGGGGGTTATCGCATAACAGAAGACTATGAGCAAATCCCTGTTTTAACCTTCATCACAGTTGGACAAACACTGTTTGAGGTGCAAATGCTGGAAACTGGAAACACAGAGTTGTTTCCACAACTTGTTGAAACTTGAGTTTTGCTCAGATAATGGCAAAAGCTTTCCGAAATAAAGAGTGATTTTAAGTTGATTAAGCCTCTCTCTTTGCTCCATATCAAACAAAATACTAGCCTTGGCAAGGCAGCAGTCAAAGAATAACAGCTGTTACTTTTTATTTCATTGTTACTGTTATAATAGCAATAATTAGTGCTGGGTGGGGCATTTCATAGCTTTAAGGTGACCAATTTGGTTAAGGGCCTAAGGCATCTTCTTTTCTGCAACCAGTTATTATCTGTGAGAAAATACTAAAGCCTGTCATCACTGTAGGTCAATTAAATCCTGTTTGCCTAGCACAGCATCTCTTTGCTCACCGATTTAGCGTCGCAAGCCCTTCTAATACTTAATACCTCTTCTCAGAGCTCCACCTGCCGAAATCAGTTGTCATCCATTAATCTCCACCTTTCCTCTTTTTCAAAAGCAAACCTTGTGCACTCAGGGTTGGGAAAAGTGCTTGACAGCGTGAATCCTGGAAGTGTTTGTACCATAAGGCAAATGAGGCAATTTGAGAAAATACGTTTCCTCTCATTTTTAACCTAGCTTCTTTTAACCTAACTTCTCAGTACTTCCTTTTTCAGTGTTTGTCAGATAGTTATCCCTCATTTTGCATACGTTTACCACCCTCTCCTGTTAATTATTGCTACAAACAGGTGACACGTGTTCTGCATCCTGAATTGGAAATCGCAGAAAATGTTACGGAAGTAACAAACTCTTTTGCATGTCAGGCTGCTGGTCCTGGCTCTCATCTGGCCTGGTCTTGCAATTCTCACAAAGGCTGTGATGAAAGGTTGTTTTGGGAAAGCCCGCAGTGCCACAGAGTTGCATGGTAGCAGTGCCTGAGCCTGGGGAGAGGACCCACAGGGAAGCAGCATCTTCTTCACTGATGCAACCTTTGTGTCTTATGTTTCGTGGTGAGCATAACCCCATGTGCCCCTCTGGCAGGAGGACTGCGGTGACCCCCCTGCTTGCCATTTTGCTTGCAAACTTGATACAGTAATTAAGAAGCTATTGCTTTTTTTAATTAATTTGCCCCTCTTCTTTTTTATGTAGTCAATGAAAGTGCAGTACCTTTCTTTTAGAGAGGATTTCTCCCCTCCTTTTGAACACCTGTGTGCTATTTTAGGCTCTTATTGGTTTGAGAGGTATGCTTATAGTTAGTGTAAAATTGATGTCTCAAGCAGTGTATTGGTCCGTTTCTCCAAGAAGCTGATATTCTCTTTCCCTCCGTTCCTCCTGTACTTGCTGCTCCTTCTCATCTTTCTTGGCAATACCAGATGCAGACAAAGGTAGGATTAGGTGTCTAATTAGTTTATGTAGCCTTAGACATACGTGTTTACTTCTCAGCACTGGGGGAAGGGCAGCCCATGAGGAATATAACCCTTGTCTCTCAGTGAAGTTTTCAGCTTTGAGAGCAGCCTGAGCCCGGGCAGGCTGAACAGGCAGGCCAAAATTTCCTAGACACGTTTTTGTTCCAGATGCCTGTTCACAGAGGAAGTTGAAAACCCAGTCTGTATTACCCAATCTGAAATAATTTATCATTTAGGGTTAGATCCAAAATGTTTATTTCCAAAAAATGACTCACTGTAGACAGCCTGCAAGAACTTGCTTGAAACATTACAGAAAACGTAATAAACTGTAATTAATATATTTTGGAACTCTACCGTAGATCAGGTAAGTTATATTTTAAATATTTTGGTTTATCAAAGTGAACTTTAAGATGTAGCTCTCCTGTCTCCCCCTGCAGTCATCCTTTAACAGATGTGGCCGGGGGAATTCAGCATGGCATTCCCACAGTAACTTACTCTCACCGTGGATCAACACTGGCCCATCTGGAGAGCTGGTGTTAGTGCTTGGCAGCTACTTTGGTGCAGTTGTGGCTGCTTTTAAACCACCATTCAGAAGGGTTTGAACCAAGGTGGCTTGCTAGCTTTGCACCAAAATGCTTGTGAGATCCTTTCCAGCATTTCCAGTATGAAAATGACCTGGCAGTGGAACAAGGAAGTAGAAAGAGCAAGATTCAAGTCGTGGGCAGAGGGTGAGCGCAGGGCAGGCAGGAGCAGTGTCCTCCCTGGCTGGGCACAGTCACACCTGAGGACCTGAGCAGGGTGGGCAGCATTGAGTGCTGATAACAGGTTTCATCAACCGTGGCAGACAAGGCCAGGTGACTAATTAGGTTCAGGGTCCATCGCGGGAGCCCAGTCAGGAGCAGCAGGGGGCAGGACTACGACATAAGTCCAGTGTCCACCCAGGAGACAGACACGCACAGTTGCAACGTAGCTCAGGCCAGGCCTAGGTGCCCGGGATGAGGCTTAAATAGAGCCCCCCTCTCCAGGACCACTGGGCAGGAGGTGCAGGCTGCGAGTGCCTGTGAGGTTGATCAGGGCATTTAAGGTCTATTAGTGCCACTGGTGGCAGGGGGACCTGACAATGACTTGTTAAGCTGCTCCAGGTGTTTCTAAGATGATTAAAGAACTAGATAATATAGTATTTTTTTTTTTTAAAAAAAAAACATCCTGCTAATTAATAGACTTGCACAAGTGTCTTGATATAGCTAAAAATTAAAAGTTTCCTGGATAGGCTGGACATTAGGAAATATTACTTCTCGGAAAGGGTAGTCAGGCACTGGAATGCACTGCCCAGGGAGGTGGTGGAGTCACCGACCATGGGGGTGTTCAAGAAACATTTGGATGTTGTGTTGAGGGATATGATTTAGCTGAGAAGTATTGATGATGATTGGACTGGATGATCTTTTAGGTCTTTTCCAATCATGATAATTCTGTGATTCTGTGATTTCAAGCACAATTAAAATTATCCCACGTCATCTTGGATGTAGAGTTTATTGACTAGAGAGTTCTTCCTATATTTTTTCCCCTCTCTGAAAGTCAGCTTCTCTTTTCATAAAACAGAGGTGATAATGTCATTGTCTTTCCTACCTGACAAGAGGCTTATTAGTTTATAGTTGAAGTTGTATTTATGGAATGTTCTGAGATATCTGGATGAAAAGAAATCGACTACTGTAAAGCAAAGGAGCAAGAGTACACTGCAGCTGTATACACTAGCAATATAAAATTACTCAAGAGCAAAGTAATGGGAATGAGGTTCACGTATAAATTTTTACCAGACTTTCAAGGATGGAAAATGAGGTGGGTTCTGCCACAGATAGGGAACTTAATTTTTGCACTCAGGGGTAGATAGCATCTTTCCTTATGTTTCTTATTAGATGTATTTGTGAGGAAGCACTAGAAGGGTGGTAGACAGAGGAATATGAGAGCTGCACGCTGGTGTGTCAGGCTGGCACCAGGAAGACAGCCAAGTCATGAGAGTGGAGGTCACTGTAAACATGAGGGAAGGTTATGAGAAACAGGAGGATAAGGATGTCATGGTAGGTCTGAAAGGGAGAGTGGATGGACAGACATGACCAATGATAGCTCTGGCGATTGGAAACAAAGCCTTCAATAGCTCAAATTTGTTATTTGTATTCAAGAACACTTGTCCATGCCAGTACTCCCCATCCATCTTTCTGTGTCAAATTAAGCAGCAGTTAACATCCCCCTGTGCTGTGAGTTGCCAGAACAATAGGTCTATTCTAAGCTCCCTTGCAAGACTGTCTCATGCCAAAAGGTGTGTTCACCAGAAGAAATTCAATACTAGAAAGATACTTGGATAATTTTAGGAGATAGAATCAGTGCATGCTAAATCCCCAAAGGAGATGACTCTCAAAATAGTCTTACCAGGGAAGCATGCTCTGTAAATCATTACCAAAAGTTAGGCTGAAAGCATTAAAACACTTTGCATAATATGCACATCATTTCTGCCTTGATCTTCCAGGCCACTCTTGTTTATTTTCCTAAGCTTACTGTGACCAAAGCTGGTTCTCTGGTCTTGCTGTTCATGTTGAAGATTCAGACTGGTCAGGAAAAGGACAATCATGGGACTAAATCTCTAGAGCTGCCTGAATCATGGGGTTAAAAGAGGACTGTGAAATATTTAATAGGCTGCCTACACATTGCTCAGCAAGTCAGAGGTTAACAAAGGACCTTATTCTTTGAAAAGATAATTGAGGCTGAAAACAAGTCAACCATCGTGCAACTAAGCCCTGGAGATCATCAGTTCTTGTGAACAATAGCTGATGATATTCAGGATTCAGTGAGTTAAGTGGTTAATCCTATACAGAAAGCTGCATCCATAATGGAATTTAAATGGGGGGAATACACCCAATTCGACCCTTAGAGAATTGCTACCTTCTGTTACGCTGATGGATATGTCTATAAATATCATGGTCGCCATCAGTAGATAAAATCTTGCAGAGCCGAGAAGCCTCTCCCTATTAAATGACACATTGATCTCCATGAAACAGCAGCAGCCTGGGTTAATGAGCCACAGAAACCAACCCCCCTGCTCTCGCAGAGCTACTGTAGCCAAAGAGAAGGAAGACTCCTAAATTGTTTCCTTCTTGATTCAGTGAAAAGTCAAAACTCTTTTATACTGTTTCTTCCTTCTGCCCAGTCTTCTCTACAAGGCTGTTCCTTATGTTCTGTATGGGGCACTCAGGCAGCAGCATCTCATCAGCCTTTTCCTGCAATGTGTTCCAAATCTATCATTTGCTGTTCAGATCCATCAGAGAAAGCTGTCAGTCAGGACAGTTAGGGCAAATCTGCCTTTGCAGTTTTCTTCAGATAAAGCAGTGCTTTCTACAGCGGCAGAGGACACACCAGCACGTTCCTGTACCTTCTCCAGCACAGGTACTAACGGGTGGCAGACAGACAAACTTCAGCAACCACTTCTGTTCATCCTCACCTTTTCCTGTCACTTTTGCGATTTTAGAAAAAAGGGCTCATGGTCCTGTTTCTCCTTTTCTTAAAAGCTCAAATTCTTAAGATTTTTAAGGCTATCATGCTATAATGCAAAGCCTGACTCATGTTTTTCTACTCAAAGCTGTTGGTACCATGTAACATGCACGTACACACAGTAGTACATGGGTGTAAGTACGTGGGCGTAATTGGAATTCTCCATACTGCCTGTATAATGCCTGCATGTGCATACAGGTCTCAGGAGAAGTGTGTCCCCCTTTCTGGTGCTTTAACTTGCTCTCCTGGTATTTAGAGATGCCAGTCACAAATGAGTTAAACTATATTAAGTGGCTCTGATTTCTCTCTTGTTTTCTGTATCTTTCTTTTCAGCGCTGTCCATTTGTTTCCCTTTGCTTTTCTTCCTTCATTTCGTTCTCTGGTTCCTTGCTCCTCAGTTGCTGACTTACTGCAAATCCCAGCGGAGACAGTGACTGGCAGTTGTGCTGGGCAAACCCCTGGACATCACTGTGGGATTTACCTGGAGAACTTGCAACGGATGCTTTGCACGGTTGCCCTGGCTGGCAACCAATGCTGTTAGCAGTCTTCTTCCAGAGTTAGTAAGGGCCAAGACAAGGATTAGAAGAAAGCAGGGCTTCAAAGTCCCCCCAGAACCATGCCCGTAGATGCTTACAATGTGAGGATACAGATGGAAGGGGGATTGTGAGGGCAGAATGATTACTGCACTTTCCACTCTTCTTTGCTTTCTCCTTGCATGGATGTTTCTGCTTAGAAAAAGTCCTATGCTTGTCTAGCAGTGACCTAGGCAAGGAAGAAAGGAACATCACAGGGACTTTTTTTCTGGACTTGTCCTTTGCTGCTTTGGTGTCTGAACATGATACAGTCTTTTGCTTTGGAGATCCCAGAAGGAGTTAAAGTAAACTGGAACATGAGAGAAGGATCACGAGATTCACCAGCTCAGCCTGCCCCGGTTGCACTCACAGTTGGGTCTGCGGAGTTCAGTGACTCAAATAAATGAGCTGTGATTACCTCTGAAGAGCCAACCCACTAAGAGAAAATGATTCTGCTCCATTTTGAACAGTATCAACAAAACTGTTTACCAAGTTCCAAAGAGTTATATTTTTGGCATCCCTGTGGCCTGTTTTGGCCTGTTGAATGTTACTTATGAGTAAGGAGGAAAGAACTTGACTTGACTCTCAATTATAAAGCAGAATTTGTATGGCTGACAGCTAAAGAAAAACAAAGCAAACGCAGTATTTTGTATAGTTACCTCACAGGACCTGGAGAGACAATAACTACGGAGCCCACTGATTTCAACTGGAGCGATACGTCCTGGTTTTTAAAGTAGTGTCTCTGATCTGTCAAAACAACCGCATCTTGAGACACCCAAAATCAACGCTTGTACATCTAGTTGTTAATGGCCTGCACAGAGTCATACAAGTCTGTGGAGAAGCTGGGAGGTGGCCTCAAACCTTTTTTAGGAGGGTGAGATTTCTGTGATGGACAAGCCTCCTCCTTGTCCTTGCAGGCCATGTTAACCTGTAGTTAACATGTTCTGTAGTCTGTGCTCAGCCCCTGTAGCATCAAGAGAGCCATGGTTAGGGCTTCTGCCCTAAAGGAAGGACAGAATTGGAGGTATTTCCAGGACTCTGTTGGGAAATGGAGCACCCTTTTGAGAGGTGCCGCAACCATCCCTGGCTTCTGCTGTCCTGCAAGTGAGGGGAGCCTCCATCTGTTCTCATCACTGCGCAGATACAGGCAGGGGATAGGCGCAGTGAGGCTGGAGTTTGAGCCTGAGGGCGAGGTGAAAATGCTGTTAAGTGGATAATGGGGCGCAAGGTCTTCACTGTGAATTTGGGTTCTGTAAAAGTACATGTGACGATGCCAGAAAAGCTGTATGTTCTGGAAACAGCCACAGGAGGATAGTGTTCCTGACTTCATAGCTTGAGCTAGAAATAATAGCCATGATAGCACTGGCCACTGCCTATGAAAGGGGAAATGAAAAGGAATAGGAAGAGCTCAGAGAGCAACAGTGAAATAAATAGTAGCCTAATAAATAACTCATGCCAAGGATTTATACAGCGCTTTATGTATTCAAAGCACTGTGCAAAACATTAGCTGATTAACCTTAAGTAATCATTCAGGTAATTAAATGGAAGTGGAATGAAAATGGTTCGAGGAAGTTTGGAGTATGAAGGCTTCCTGAAGTCATTAAATGATTTTGCTGTCTTTGATGGAAGGAAGAGCTTCTTCCTTTAGGGTTTAAATGTGCTCGCAAGTGTGGGTGTTATTGCAGTTTTAATAACCACCTGCTTAATTCCCTGGGATGGGAGATAACATGCAGCACAGCCAAAGGTTTCTTGTTTGAGTAACTTTGGCAGTTATGTGGACCTAATAAAAATGAGAAGCATCACCAGCTCTCTGTTTTGGGGCACAGAATGATGACCAGCTTCAGGAAGAAATCTTGTTCCTTTGACTTCTCACCAGCAGGATGGATTGGTCCTTTACATTCCTTCACAAAATTCAGCATTTGCCATTGCTGGGAGACAGGGTACAGTTATGGCATAACCTATTGCTTTAACTTAAGCAGGAGGGAAAGATGAAGTTGTTCTGTCATTTGATGTAGAGGAATCTCTGAATGAGTGTGGCAAAAGACACCGAGAATGCTGCAAGGGAAAGCTATTTTTTATATGGATTAATTTATTCCCCTGCAATAAGAAGACAGAATTCTTTGGCAGAGAATCAGTGCAACTTGATACCTGGCTGTGGCATATTTAGGTTTGTGTTAACACCTGCTGCCCACACTTATGTAGCATAAACTCCTGAAAGAACCTGTGAAGAGATGCATTTTTAGTCAGCTGGCCTGAATCACTGCTTTGCTGATGAACACCTAAGCTGCTGGAAGAAGACCTGTTTCATGCTAGGCCAGTAAAAGCACAGACCAAGCATGTGGCTCTGATTTCCTAAATTCAAAGACTGACTTACCGCACTGTGTAAGTCAGGTTTTCAATTTACCTGCAACCTAAGAACTCTGTATCTTAAGCAGGTACAATACAAGCCGTTGGTGCTGCAAATAAAGCCAACAGCCTTCAAGAAAGCTGTGATTTAATAGACTGCTAATTGCTTTGTTACCTTTGTTACACTCCTTCAAAAACACTACAAAAGCCCGTTTTTCCTTCTGACCCGGGACACTGTCATTGTAAGCAATGAAAGCTATCGGACTTCTCTTTATTCTCTCCCTTTTCCTCTGTCTAGTTCCCTTGGGGACAGGAGATCCTGGCAGCTAGATCTACCCCAGGCTTTTGCCTTTTGTTTTCCTGTACTTTTCTCTTGGCACAATGCAGAAGTTTTCAGTGTTGTGCTTCCACAATCACATGCTAAAATATTTGCACAGCTGTTTGATGACAGAAAAAGGGGAAGAAAGAAAATCCACTCATGTTATTTGAAAAGTTAAATAACAAAAAACAAAAAACTACCCCAACCAAACAGAGTTTAACATGAGTTAACCATATAAAATCTTCAGTTTGCTCTGCTCTTGGGTAACAGAATCCTCTTTCACCTTGTTTGGTTTCCCCTATGTCCTTCGCCTTCCTCTTCTCATATAAACCAAATTTTTCATGTTTCTCCTAAAACGCCTGTGGGTTAAAATGCCCGTGGGACTCCATTGCCCACCTGTGTGCACTCACTTCAGCCTGTTCCTGGTGTACAGAAATAGGACCAACTCCTACAGGCTGTAATCAGGCATTCTTCGGGCAAATCTCTGACTGAAGTCAGTGGAAGTTTTGGCAGAAGGACCGCAAAACTAATTACATTCCTCCCCCAAGTATATATATTGGATGGTGATGAAAGATGAGAAAATACTGCCTAGAAAGAAAGTCCATTAATAAATGAGAACTAGATGTGGGTAAGAACAGTTGATTGAATTATTTATAATGCAGTTATAAAATTGCTGAGTTGCTGAGCTTTCCAGAAACCCATTAATAAGAAGCATGACCATAGCAGCAGTTAATAGGAGTATAGATAAGCAGGAACAAAGATCTCCTTGAAAATCAGGTGTGGAAATATTGTGAAAAAAGACTAGCAAATCCAAATCATTTAGCACAGAATATATTTCAGTGTGGTGTTAACTTTCGCATAGCCTTGAAAGCTCGTTGTGAGTTAATTTTACCAGCAGTGCACCAGAGAATTTCAAGCAAAAACTGAGCAAATGTGGGCCCATGTTTTAAAAATAGAAAAACAGGATAGGCACTCCCTGATAAGGCTAACTTCTAGATCAGAGTGAAAAAAAATGAAATGCATGTTAAAAAAAAAAATGGATAGTGATACTAAGAGCAAAAATGAACCTCGATGTTTGAAAGAACAAATCTTGTCACTGATTTTTTTTTGTCAGAATTACCTAATTAGTGGCTCATCATACTAGAGCAGATATACTACATTAGATCATTTGGTGCGATGACTGGAAGATTCAACTTTTCAAATCTCCAGTGGCTGAAAGAAGGAAAAGTGAAAAGGCCAACAAGCTCTTTTTCAGCTTTGGCATCTATAATTCAGATGCATGGACTGCACTCCCACTACAAACAGTCCGCTCCCTTCCTACACACATAAACACACACTCCCTGCCTTTATCCTGCTCTCAGACCACACACACATCTCTGTCCACTTTCTGCCCTCCACATCAGCCAGCCTCCTCCCTCAGACTCATGAACGCCTCCTCTGAACTAACTCCTCAATTAAAGGTGTGTTTCCACCCTTGTCCACCAAGTTTGGTTTTTGTGGTTGTTTTTTTTTTTTTTTTTAAGGCTTTCTTACTGTCCTCAGTCATGAGCTCCAGACAAAGCCTTCCTTTCTGTGAGGGAACTTCACAACCAGGAATGTGGTCTGGACATTTATGGACAAAGAAACATTCATGTTCCCTCTCCTGTTGCCTCTTAATCATTAGGAAGAATGAATGTGCTGTGGCTTTAGCCTTCCAGCTCAGTTTATGAAATCTATGTCCTCCTGTGGACGTACATTTAGGGTAGCAATCTTTTGTTTGTTGTTGAGACTGAAGTGTGCCGGCACAGAGATGTACTTTCTCTGTACTGGCCTGGATCCAGCAGCCAGAACGTCATTTCCAGCCCTTTAGCCTCTAAACCTTCTGTTTGTGAAATTAGCCTGATGAGGCGACTGATGAGAAATTGGTACTTATTAGCTGCTGTCATTTTTATGCCCTCTTCTGTAAGTAATGGTACAGCAGCCCTCGTGATCCCATTAAATAGCTCTAGCTAGTGCTCTGACTGAGGGAAGATAAAGCTGCAAATGGAAAAGGCTTCTTAGTGCTGCAGGCCAAGCCCAGCCACCTCCTCTCCCCTAGGTTCCTCTGCTGCTTTCATACCCCTGCTAGCCCAGCATTATTCCTTCTCAGGATTTTCTTCTTCAGGGGACAGCTTCATTTTGAATGGCTTCATGCTATCACACCCAGAGGCACCAAGTCTTTTCCACTAAGCCGAGGGTAAAAATGTCTGGGGGAAGGGAGGGGGATCAGCAAGACAAATACATTAAATTATATGTACCAACCAGCATTTCCCCTATGTAAGATTAAGTGTGCAGTTCAGTTTTTTATCTTTATTGCATTCTCATTTAAGATTACTGAAGAAGTGACCATAAAATGTCCATGATAACATGTATTTTTATAAAATATATGCCTTCATATTTTTAGTAACCTCATATCTGTGTGGAACCAGATGCTTGTAAGTCTGAGTGTACTTGTAACTGATTTTGAACAAGCCACTAAGCCACCATGCAAAGTTAAAGTGCAGCATCTTTAATGTGAAGGCTCCAGACTTCCTTGGACTGGGCCTGGATGAGCTTACCTACTTTGTGGAGATACTTCTGCACCGCCAAGGCTAGGGGCGTTGTCATGGCCATCCCCGCATCTGGTGATGTCCTCAAACTCCTATGTTTTAGTATCAGGTAAGCAAGGGGAAATAGAAGGTATTTTTCTACACCAAATTAAATGATAATCCTGGTAGTGTGTTGGAGAAAAGCTGGAAAACTCAGTCTGAAAGCAGAGGCAAAGACAATTAAAAAGACTTGAATTGTTATTGTTTTTAATGTCTGAGATTTTTTTTAGCCCACTCACAGTTTTTTGAATCCAGTTCAAGATTTTTTAACCCTTCTGGCTGATACTACTGTTCCGAACTAGTCCCATCTCTGTGGCCTCAGATTATAGTGGGGCAAAAAGGTACTTAACCTCCTGTCATGGTGGGATCTGTAATATTTGGATTTTGGCATCTAGAGGCCTGCCCCTACCTTGCAAGTTGTGATGAGCCACTGTCAGAGAAAGCTCCAACAACATGAGTTAAAAGTGAAGATAGGAAAGTTAGTTAAGAAAGCAAATGTGTGGGTTTTACTTCTGTGTGTTTGGTTTTGTCTGTACCACCTATGAGCACAGGGAGCTGTGTTTGTTACTGGCGTCCTGAGAGAGGAAATCCATTACCTTAAAAGAAGCACTTGGCATTAGGAGAGAATAATAAGGAAAGCAACAAAGAACCATTAGCAACATTTTATTAAGATGATGACATAAATGGTCTGCTTTGTAAACAAGTGGTATTATTTAACTATCCAAAGATTTGCTTTCCAAAACAAGCCTGAATTGTTCATTGTCCAGCAATATAATGCCTGCTTCTGCAGTCCCGGCTGCTTCTCTAACTACAGCCCAGAGTCTCTAGGTCTCAGCTCCTGTGGTCTGTCCTGCCTAACAGTACTAATGATATTTATCTCAGTGTTACAATAAAAAATACCTTAAACAAGTAGAAAACAACAATATTAAGACTCAGAAAGGATAACGTCAGGACTTTTCAGTTGAGAGGACAGGAACAAAGGAACTCTGCCTGCCCTCAGCTTCCCCGTAGCTGTAACAGGGCCCCACAGACACACTTGCATGTGGTCATGTTGGCAGAGAAACACTTGGCAGAAAAGTACCCCGTTGCCATCTCCACTGCTCATTCACCTGCTCAGACAGACAAAATTGTATCGCTTTGTCCTAGCACTTCTTCAAATGCCGGTGAGCGTGTGCTGATGTTCAGATGTTTACCAGAAGAAGGTTTCTTTTTTCCTGTTTTCACATGACACACTATTTCCCAGAGGAAGTGAGTGGCGCTCTCAGGGTTATGCCAGCTTTCCTATACCATACAAACAAGATTTATGGATGCTGTAGAGCTCTGTGAGTGGAGTAACCAAAGTCGGGTGGGAAGGAGTACCTTCTGTATAAAACAGCCTTTTTTAAAGAAATGAGTGGATTACCTAGGTCAGAGGAATCCTCAAAGGACGAGACAATACATATATTCGGTGCCACTCCCTTACCAAGCCACAAGGGACCACTGCTCCGTTGCCACGGCAACAGTGACGAATTGGCAGCCAGACCCATCATCACACAGCTTCCCGGAGACCCTGTGAGATGCTCTGGGAAAGACGTACAAGAGGAGATTTGCATCCCAGATCCCATTCCCTTTTTGCTTTGGCTTTACCTTGCAAACCTAGAGAAAGAGAAAATTGTCTGTGTGAGCTCTCCAAAGAGAAACCGGTGTGGAGGCAGGGCACAATGAGTGGCAAGGGGGCTCTAATTTAGATGCCTGCCCTGGCAGAGGTGGGTGAACTATCAGCACCTGTCGGGGAGTTGACTTGTGAGAGAAGAAGGTCACTTATGCAGCCCTGCTCTGTGAGTACTGACCCAGCTGGCCTCTCGTACCTTCTGCTGAAAATGTTGTTTATTGTTTGTTATGGACTATACAATTCTGTGGGGTTTTTTGTTTTTAAGGGGAGGAATTTTCTTTTCTGCTAGCTCTTCTAAATAAGCTTCACGGAAAATCCATGAGTGCGCTACTACTAGAATTTTTTTTCCCTAGGCATGAAGTCCTGCAGGAGCTGCAGACTCACCCATTCACAGCAGATTTCTCGCAGCAAGCTCGATGAAATCTGCAGGGCAGTATCTGCAGTTCGCAGCGAGCGCTGCACAATCTGTACCTTAATGCATAGATACCAGGTTTTGTACTCTGGCCAGCTGATACGGTACTATCCAAAGATCAGCTTTTTCATTTAATTCGTGATTCCAGCCTTTGTTATACATGCTAACTTATTTGTTTTTATTGAGATTAAGAATTTAAGCAGTAAGTAAACCAAATGCCGCTCGGAACAGGTGCAGAGAGAGTGTTTGCCCTATGCCAGATAGAGTTACAAGCAATTTCATTCCAGTGAGCCAAACAGATGCATCAGATAAACTGCTGATAAAAAAGAATTATTGGATTGGCAAAGATCCACCACGCTCCACTGTAGCACATGGATATCATAGGCAAGGATACAGACAGATAGTAGTCAGGCATACAAAAGCAGGCATACAATAGCATGGCTAATAGGCATCCAGAAATGTAATTGTGCTACAGAGCAGTACAGTCATAAGGTTTAAATTCTCACCTGAAAAATATTAATTAAATCTGGATATCCATGAGAAGAATATGCTGCTTTGTAAAAAAATAATAATGCATTGCGAAATAATTATAAAGAGAAAGAAATCAAAGGAATCTTGTACACCATAGGTCTGAAATCCCGATTGACCTGCAGCCTGGTCACATGGAAAGCCAAGGAGATTTTTCTTTCCCCAGATGAATTTGGTGCTTGTTCTGTTCCTTAGCCAGACAGCAGCACTGGGGCATCTCTAGCTGTAATCTCATTAAGACTATTAGGCTGTGATTGTGCTTGTGCTCTGTTGCTGGAATCTATTTAGGCAGACAAATGCTCCTCGAAGCATGGATGGCTCTCGCAGTTGAGAGGAGATAGGCTACACTCTTTCTCTTGAGCTCCAAAAAGCTTACAACCTCAACTTCAGAAAGGTGCTATCTGCAGCCCAGCCAGAAAGGCAGATAGGGACAGGTCCGCTGGGTCCAGGCACACAAGGGCAATTTGTGAACATAGCTTCTGTTCATGGTAATGGGAGTCACATGTGTAAGTTCTGTGCACAGTAACAGCAGAATACACTCCCTCCAGTGTGTAAATAGTATAAAGCTGTGCCTGTGTGAGTGCTGGCATGAGAGGCTGGGCTACAACAGAAGAAAAACAGAAATCAGGAATGAATTATTTGTTCATTTTTCCACCCCCAGAACCAGTCCTCTCTTCTGCTTTGTCTGGTCTGTTATAACTAAAACAAGCATAGTAGCTTTTGCTTTTCTGGGTTGTTTGACCAGACTTGAAAATATTTTGATATAGAGGATGTTTCTGGAGTCAGATACAACTTGTTCTCATGCAATTTTATCCCATTACTTTTCATTACCATTCCTTAGGACACCATAAATACCTGTTCTTCCTTTCTTGTGTTCCTGCATCACTCAAAAATTAGCAGATAGTTCTGTTCCTCTGCAGCAGTGGAGTTTAAGTACTTCTGGATGCAAATGGATTTCCAGCCCCCTCTGTGACCTCTGCACACGTGGACCTCTTGGACATAAACCCATACGGGTTTATGTCATTCGCGCATGAGCCTCAGGAAGTGGTCTTTGCTGAATGAATGCCAGTGTACCACACAGTTCATAAATATGTAAAGTAATGGGCCCTATCCCAGCAAGCTTAGAGTCAGAAATGTTTAGCAGATGTTCTGGCTGTGGGAGAGGAAAACAGGAGATGAATAAATACAATACTGCAATAACAAATACTTTGTTGATGAAACTGCACGTAAATTAGAATGACAAACACACTCTTGCCAGGACTTTGACCTATCCATAAAACAACATCAACATGTTTTATTAATAGTAGTTCCACGTTCTCAGGATCAATAAAATGACTTCATTGATTTACTTTCCCCTTTTTATTAATACCTCTCTAAACAGTGATGAATTTGGATGGGACACAGGTAGACTCTTTTTTTATAGCTTGTGAAAGGACAAATCTAATAGTACTAGTAAAGCAGTAAGGTTCTCAACCAGGGCCACCTTTTGCTAAAGAGAACCTAACCATGGGCGAGTTAAGAGTTTAAAGAAAACTTCTAGACCTTTTGAGATGGAGAGCTGTTGGTTATTTCTAGACAACACCACAAGGAAGTTGCTCTGTACATTTGGTTAAAGGAGTAAAAAGCTGTTGCTCTAAAAACAAGTATACAAAACGTAGCTCAGGCCATCCCCTAATCCAAACTCCAAGTAGTAAACATGCCTTTTAGAGCTTAATGCATGCAAAGTGGAGTAAACCAGTCCCACGGGGACCCCTGCACAGGCAGCTCTTGAGCAGAATTTGTAGAGCCCAAATTAGGTGAAGAACCAATGATGTGTCCCACTGATGACCTTGCAGGACTTTCTATTACATTTCACCAAGGTGTATTTAAATCCATGCCTTTAGTCCTTCTCAGGGACTAGCTGAGTACAAGGAAATGCTGTACTTCAGATTTTTTTTTGTTTAATAGATTAATTGCACAGCATGGCAACAGTCTAGTAGTACTTCAGCTGGGTATGGTCATCTTCTCACGTGTCTATCTTTTGCTCATAGAGAAGCACCTGACTTAAGGCTTTAGATGATCTTGCCCCTCTTTACACACCTGAGCTGTTGTTCTTAAGGGAAGTGTGAATCAGACTCAGCTGGGCTGCTCTTCCCGGCTCTTAGCATAATGTACAGATTTGGGAGGGAGTTTTCTGCCCTTGTGCAGTCTGTGTTTTGGGTTATCTCTACTGAAAAATATACAGTGTACTGAAGTGAAAGTTGTGTATTTCTCATTAGCTTCTTGTTATGTCCACAGTCCTGAGTTGTAGCAGCAAACTCAGCTGCAATTTTACATTTTACTGCTTGGAAAATCTGGGAGCAGAGTAATTATCTACAGTGTGTGTGCACAGACCTGGAGCCTTTCTTATTCCTAAAATCCTCCCAAATGCTTGGTCTATGCTCAACACTCAGCGGATTTGCATGTAGCCCCAAAGAAAATTTCCTTCTTAGTTCCTAACTGAAAGCTTCTTTTCTTAGCTTGAAAGGTTAGAAACATTTTTCTACATGATCAAAGTTTACTGGATCTGATGGTCTGGCTTTTTATTTCCCTATTGAACTGGAGAAGTTTTTACCTAGAGAAGTTTCTGCTTTTTCTTAGTGAGCCAATAGGTAGTTTTTTTTTCCAAGTGAATTAGCCTGGTATTTGTTTTCTTGTAATAAAACACCACCAGCAATTGATTTGGAACTCAGCTCCCACCCCTGCACACAGCACCACTCCAGATTAGCGTGTGCGTGTGTGTTCAGCGGAGGTGGAAGGGGGTTAAATAGCATCATTTTATAAATATTACAGTTATTCAAATGCTTATGCAGTGAATAACCACTTGCATCAGGGGAATGCCCGGTGGTTGATGACTTTTGCCTTGTATTTCAAACACGATTTGAACACCTGTGTTATTGCTTAGGGAGACAGCTCTTCATGTTTTCTCCAGAACTGGACAACTCTTCCTGCTGACAGTTGCAGCTCATGCAGAAGACAGCACATGTTAAAACTTCTGTACACTAGAATTTCTCTAGTGAAGAGAGTGAAGCATGAGAAAAATAACATCTTGCCTGGATAGTCCGTGGTGTCTGCGGCACTGGGGAGGTCTCTAAGGGGTAAAACAGATGCGACAGCAATGCTTTCACAGGGATGGAGTTAGATGACCTCTCAGTATCCCTTCCAGCTCTGTAATTTGGTGAAAATCCACTTGCTGTGTTTTTACTTGCTAATTCCAGATGTGGGGACTCTGCTCCAGGACCATACGCTTCCAGTGGAATTTGCTTTTCTTGGTTTTTAAGGAGATTACAAATTCCCACAAGAGCAGTCATGCACCTGGCAAGTTCTGAGCCTTGGAAGGTTGTCAGCAGAGAATTCAATATTCCTTGCCCATTTTTACAGTGAAAATAGCTTTGATATCATGGAAATACCAAAAACTTTATTGGATTTTATTCTGTAACTTGCCTTCCTTGCTATACTCCTTGTCTAATTGGGAACAGCACCTGGCCTTTATGAACTTTAAATAATTTCTTTTAGAAATTGATTATATGAAAAAGTCAGGCCTTATTTTTGTGTATTGATTTTTCAAAATGGGACTCTACCATATTCTGACCTTATTTTGAGCAGTAGCAGCTCATCTCCTTTTGAGAGCTGCGTCCTGAACCACAATATTTTTCCCTGGGTTGGTTTGGGACTGCTATCTTGGAGGCTGCTCTGCTTACAAGCGGTCACTTCTGGAGTGCCAGGCACCCATGCACAGGGAATCACCGCTTGGCTGGGGCAAGGTGACTGTTACCTAGCCCAATGCAAACTGGCAGTTCTGTAAAGTCCTCAGAGAAGACACGGCAATGGGCTTACCTTGCCCATCACCAGCCTGGAACATCAGTCTTCTACTGGCTGGGATGCAGCATTTCAGCTGTCTTAGCTTGCTTTTACAAAGTAGCCCATTTTGTACTGTGTTGCAGGCCCCTGGTTTTGTGTGCGCGCTTTATTAGCCTAAAATTCTCTACAGTACTGCCTTCCACCCTCCTCCCACTCTGAACACCACGTGCGTGCAGTGAAGAGCCGTGCAAAGGAAGTATAGTGCTTTGTTTTTGCTTTAGTTCTACTTGTTTAAACCCTTCCTCTTACAGTGCATTGTGAAAACTTCTCTGGGAATCTAACGGCATAATGATGCAAATAACCCTGTCATATGACTGAGCCTCTCTGGCGCTGGATTCCGAAATATCAAGCCAAGACCTACAAGTCTTGCGGTGGATGCCATAGGCAGCCTCATGCTAGAGTGCAGATGGCTCTTCAGTTCCCTAATGGGAATTGTTCAGGTCCTTATTAGCATTTTACAAAGATTACTGTTAAACTGACAGCCCTCCTCCTGACTGTTTGGAGGCAGAGTGCTTAGCCAGTAATCAGTGGACGCACTGTAAGCCTTGGTCCCTTTGAGAGCATTTAAAAGTGTCTCCCAGATCACTGTATGCAAACTCTCTGCTCCATCTGCTTTCATTTTTCAATAATCTAACACATCCTTAACCCGCAGCTTTGTAAAGGAGGACACCTTGATATTTTGGCTATCAATAGGTAATACAGGCTGCTGCCTCCCTGGCAAAGAGCCGCTACGTCAGTGACCTTCATTGACTTCGAAGGCGGAAATATCCAGTGACTGGAGCTCTTATTGCCCTTTGGTACTTGTACGTGCATGACTTTGTGCATCTGCTCAGGTAAGGACAGGCTCCTTTGCCAGATTTTCCAAGACGTAAGCTGAATCAGCAGGCTGCAGCTCTCAAGTGATTGCAACCAGTAGCTCTAATTTCTATGCTCATGGAAACTCCATCAGTAAACAGAGTGGGCTGAGCCAAGTTTAGATCAGCTAAAGGCTTTCCTCCATCTGTTCTCAGGCAGAGATATAGATAGCAATTCGGGAATTGTGCACTTCTGGCTGATATTTGTCACATCACACTGTGGTAAGAATTTCCTCAGCCGTGTCATGAGCTCATTTTGTTTATCTCTTATTAATAGTATCTATTTTGGTTTTTATTGCATATGTAATTGCAGTACCTGACTGCTTTTCATGCCAAAACTCCTAATAGACTTACGGAGATCAAAACTCTTCTTAAGGCGGGGTTGGAAGACTGTGGTTTTGGTGGGACATTGGGACTGTGAGGGTCTGGCTGTGAAAGGTGTTTGAATTCTCACTGCTGGAGAGGCCTGTTTTAAGGAAAACTGGTATACTTTTGTGTGACCATTGCTATCATCATATTATCCTGGGTGTGCACTTGATTCCTAATCCCTGGGTCATTCACACTGCTTGTGTAGTGGTTGGCTTTCCTGCCCTATTCGGGTGCATATCGACTGGCTCCCTTGGCTGACGAATTCAAGTGCACGCTCAGCTGAGTGTGGCAAAGACACCATGCGTGTGTGCACTGCTTGTAGACACTAAATTGTACATACAGATAGGAATGAAACATTTATATATAAACAGTGTACAAACATGTATAAATACATGCACACGGGCGCGTGGGTGTATGTATATGCTGAACTGACAGCTCTTCCTGCCTGCTAGTTCAGATGCAGAGCACTCAGCCAGTAACCAGTGGCTTCTGAGAGCATTTTAAAAAGTAAACAGATGTGCATGCATATATATATATATATATATATATATGTAAGCGTACATGCACACATGCTAAACATTTCTATGTTCCTCTCAGCACTTTCTTGAAGAACGAGGTTTTGTCATTTCCCTCTCAGTGTAACCTGATGGATTGGTCAGTATTTGGGTTTTCCAAGTTGATTCACTTAGCAGGAGACTAAGATAATTGGAGCAGGCATTCATCTGATGTCATTGTGTTCATCTCGCCGAGCGCACAAGCAGTGAGCTATTTTCCCCTGAACGCAGCAGGATCCAAACAGGAGGAGTTGCTATGACCACAGCTCCAAGCTTCTCCCCAGCCAACCCCGAACCAAAAATATATTTAGCCCTTTCTCATGATGATTTTATAAGCGCCTCCCTAGCCATTTTTAGATCAGATTTGCCACCTTTTTCCTGCCAGTTTCTTACTGTGCCACCTCTCCTGCGCTCGGCTTCGTTGGCCTTTCGCATTCACATGCCGAGTGCGTGAGGAAGCCTTCCAAGGGCACACCTCGGCTCATGCCAGCAGCCTTGCTGACGGGTGGCGCTTTGTGCAGTGGCACGCATTGTTTCAGCTGCCTGGCCTGCGAGGAGGGGCCCCTCTTCTTTTGGCCTCATCTGGGAGGGCTGCGGTCGCTTTTTTTTTTTTGCGGGGTGGGCCGTTCTTGGCAGGATTCTGGTCGGCAGGAGGTTCGCTTCGAACGGGAAACGTTCGCGTCCCCCTCAAGGACGTGGGTAACGCCACGGGGGTCTACTCCCCCGGGGAGGTGGGACTGGTGTGGGGACAGGGGGGCGGCTGGGGCGCACGCCCCAACGGCTCCTTCGCGCCCTAGGACCACCCTGGGCGTACCCTCGGCGCGGGGACGCCAAGCCCGCCCGGGGCACTTTAAACGGTTGCCGCTTCGCCCCGCCCTTTTTTTTTGATCGCCGCTCCGCCAGTGGCCTTTGGCGCGCGCCGCGGCCCCGCCCCGCGCCGCCAGGACGGCCAATCCCCGTCGGATCTGTGATATTCGAGCGGTGGGAATGTACCATCGCCAGGGAGCGGGGGAGGAGCCTAGAGCTTGAAAAGGCGGTGGGGGAGGAATTGCGTCCTTTTATTGTTCGCTGCCGCGCTTGTTGCGTGTCTAAGACTGTCACTCTTCTCCCCTTCATCTCCCCTCTTTCAGAGCACCATAGGCCTCCGGTTGGAGCCTCCGTTTTCTGCCGTCGTCCCCTTGACTTCGTGTGTAGCTTTAAGGGAACCGGAGAAAGGGGGGGGCGGGGCGGGTGTGTGGGGCGGGCTTCCCCGCGCGGGGGGGGCGGAGCCTGTCCGGGCCGAGGCAGCGGTAGCTGCCAAGGTGTGTGCGCGCGCCGCCGCCGCCGCCGTTGCCGTTTCACCCGCCACCTCCCTCCCGTGGCGGGCAGGGTCGGGCCGCTCCGCTCCGCTCCGCTCGGGGCCGACCGCCTGCCTGACGGGCGGAGCGCGGCGCCACCCGCTGCAAGAGGCGCCTCGGGTTGTGCCAGCCCTTTCGACCGCCGCCCCACCGGAGCGGCATGAGGCGAAGGTAAGTGCGGTGGCGGAGTCCCTCCGCCCCCACCGCCGTCCACCGGGAGGGGAGGAGAGGAGAGCGGGCGGGTTGCGGCGCGGCGCGGTGCGGCAGGTGGGGTGGCCGGTACCCGGCCGCGCAGGCGGGCGGCGGAGGAGGAGGAGGAGGAGAATCCGCTTCATCCCTTGGCATCGCCCCGGGAGCGGCCTGGCGCGGCGCCTCCGGCGCTGGCAGCGGCGCAGGGGTCTGTGCGCGGGGCCGGGGCGGGGGCCGAGCGGGCCCGCAGGGAGCGGCTGGGGCTGACACCGGGCGGCGGGGGCACCGCCGCCAAACCCCATCTCCGGGGCGGCCCGCGGCTGGTCCTCGCCGGCTCCCTGACCCGATTACGCGGCTCGGCGCCGGGGAGGAACGAGGCGGTGGCTGCCGGGCGTCAGCCCCGGGCGCTCCCTCGCCGGAGGGGGTCGGCTCGGCGAAAGGTACCGGCGCATCTCCGTCCCCTTATCCCGAGCTGGGAAGAGGAGGAGACGGCGGTGGCAGTACGCGGTGCGGGCAGGCTGCCTGCGGGAGGGCTTGCCCTCCCGGGCGGGCGGCAGCGTTCGTCCCCGCCGGCGGGGTCACGCCGGGGTGCCTCGATGGCCTGCTTCGCCTTCCCGTCGGCTTTGTCGCTGATACTGGGGGTAAACTTCACAGCGATGACTACCACGGTGTCATAAAGCGCTCCTGCTGCCTCCGTCGTCAGAGAGCTTGTGACACCCTCGCAGGAGAAACGGCATATACCGGCTTCGTGTTATGTAGACTTCTGCTTGCTTCGCAGACTTACGGCTTTAGCCTTTTTATTTCACCGTAGGTATGTTCAGTACAAGGGATGTCCAGCTTTCTAATACTTTTGTCTCTCCTGCTTTTTTTGGCAGGCTGTTGTCCTAAGATGTGTTTAGGGTGTTAGAATACTTAACAAGGCTGACTGCTTCTGAACACAGGGTTCCGTCTCTTATTATAATATAAAAACCTGCTTATGCATTCACTGTAACAGCTTCTTTCCATATTCAGAAGAAGTCATCTCTTACCTCACGCGGTCATCCAAGGTTAGCAATCAACAATAACTTTTGTTGAGATGGAGGAATACTTTCCAAGTCTGGCACTACAAAAACTGCCACTTCCTTTGTTGGTGCTATTGTACTGCTTTGAAAGGTTAACGAACTGAAGAGTCTGTGGAAAATCTCTTTGAGGCTTAAGGCTTAAAATTAGGGTTCTTAGTTATTCTGCACTTTAAACATAGTGGGTTGGTGATGGGTGTTGGTGGCTTAGGGGAAGCTGAGCAAATAAATGGCCTCTCACTGGAGAATCTGGATATACAGAAACTGACTATCCTTTAGGGCCCATTTTAGTTACAAACTTTGAAAGCTACAAGTTGACCGGGCTTTAAAAAACCCAGTAAACAAGATTTTCTGTCTATAACTAAGAACTTACTTGAAATTGATTTATTTTCCCAATAGTTATGCAAATACCTCTTTCTGCATTTCTTCTAGAGAATGTGCTTATTCTGCTTATTTTTCACTGTCACATTTTCAGCACTTGTATTTGGGCTGGTCATACTGCAGGGATGTGTTTGGTAAAAATAACTCACTACATGGGAATTCACTTCTTTAATCATGGGAATATTTCTACTGGTCTGAGAGTCTGTGAAAGCTTACTTGCACTAAACTAGATTTAGAGTTAGATTGAAGTTGGCAGTGTCCCTTTAAACCAGCCAAAAGTCCACTGCGCATTCATCTGCAGCTGAAAATGAAGTCACGCTACAGTTAAGAAAACAGATATGTCTGTATTTAGCTTGCAGCTTGCTAAAGTACTGATGTCCAAGCACATAGATGGATATAATAGATATACTAGACTTGTATTATACAATTTATATCTTAAATTAGAGTTGGAAGGTGCACCTGATAACTAATTGGTGAAGTTGGAACTCTTTAAGTTCTTAAATTAATGGACATGGGAACTCCTCTGAACTGTTACAGGACAGCTATAAATTTTTTTCTTTTAACAGTTGTTTTTAAGGATTTGTGCAGAAAAAAATAACTGACAGTTATGCTGACTGTGAGTGACATGTATCTGAATTTCAACTTTCATAAATTTGAATACAAATCCTTTTCCTGACTAATCCTGTGTGTTAGGAAAGGTTCCGTAAATAGTATGTGACTGTATATTCCTGGTATAAACCTGAACACAGCTGCTTGAGGTCAGGATGACATTTTATTCTAAGCTTTCTTGCCTCTCTGGGTTTCAAATATTCTGCAAACATGCCTCACATTGGAAATCTTAGTTATTTTGCAGGTCTCCTTTGATAAAGACTACAGCACTGTTACTTTTCCATGAGAGCTTGAGTTATTGTTGTACATGTGGTAATGCAGAGCTGATGACATGTTGCTTTTGGAGAAAGCTGAAGCAGAATTGGTCCTTAGTTGGGTGTGCTCCTCTCACCTTGAAGGATTTCAAAATGACTTCTCAGTCACTTAAGTAATCCATGAATGGATTAGATTATTTTTTTTTTCTCCTTTGCAAACACAAGGGCTGTTTTGCTGATGTAATCTTAGAGTAGTATTCAAGGTAGCTCTAGGTAAAGGGAGAGGGAGAACTCTCCGTGCTGCTGCTGTCTGTCTTTGGTAGAGACAGAAAACTTCCACTCTCTTTTGACCGTGTCATGGGAAATTGCCAGCGAGAGCAACAGCAGAACATGTACATGGGCTTTATTTGGTGTTACAGCTTTTGTACTATTACTGTGGAGAAGGTGTAGGCAGCTGTGGTAACAAGTTGGTCAAAACTTGTTTCTGCCATGCAGCTTCCAGCCCTGATGTTTTACAAATCTGTTCTCTGCCAGCTGATCTACATCTTAGTAGCCTGAGGTGGAAAAATCCTTTCATTTACAGCTGAGGCTAGGACCTTCCATCAGTGTACCCCTCGACCAGGGACATGAGCTGTTGTATGTACGGTCCTTGCACAGATTGAGTTACAGGAGTAAAGCGCATGTGCGCTGTTAGGGCTTGTCTTAACACCGTGGTCTGCTGTTAACATATGGGTGTGAAATGCAGCTTTGCCAACGTACTGTACGGCTGATCTGATACTGCTGAGATATTCCTGGTGCCGATGTGATCTGAGAGAGTTTTCCTGGGCAAGTGTTTTTACCGGGGCAGATCCTAACGATAATCTCACCTTTCATTTAAAAAAGGGAGGAGGGGGAAGTTCCTGCTGGGAAATCCAGGAAGTGGCTTTTTACATGAGCTCCATTAAGGAGCCGTGCTTGTGTTTTCTTAGCTTTCCCAGCAGCACCGGAGCCTAGAACTGACTTTAGCCTTGCAAACCAGCAGAATATAAGTGAGATGTCAGCTCTGGAGATGCTGTTCATAATTTGATAGGTGGAAATAAAGCAGTAATGATCCAGTGTTCATGCTGCTATTTGGAAATGATGTGATAAGATACAAGAGGCAGGCACTGTTTGCTAGGAGGGGAGCCCAAAGCAGTGGAGATAGAGCAAGAGCTAAGCTAGCATAGGCACACCAAATCCACCACCCTTTCCTTCCTTTTTCTCTCCCTCCCTCCCCCAGCTGAATGACACCTTCTGTTGTAATTGCACAAGGGAGAGGGAGAAAGGGAAAAGTGCATTTGGGAGAACCCAAGAACATGCACTCGGAGAAATGAGATCTGCACGTAGGTGGTGTTTCTGAGCGGTATGAAAACATTTGGATTCCAACAGTGTGTTTGGGATGTGCAGTCACTGAATTCTTTGTTGTCTGTTTCTGCAGTCTCCTCCTAATTTTGAGGTAATTGGAATAGGTAGTTGATAGGGCTCTAACAGCATTTGGTTTCTTTGTGTCAACAGTAAACTGACATAGATCATAGCTCTCCTCATTCTCCTTCCTATATTGTATCTTGATTCGAAGAGGCACTGTGATGCTCTTACGTATGGAGTGGCTTGTGATAGGAACTCGGTAGCCAGATGCGAGAAGCAGTTTAAAGAAGGGAAGGTTACGCACCTGGGTGGGCAGCCTCTCTTTTGACCTCCCTTTTTTTTCTTTTAAAGTTTAACCAAGCAGCAATTGTTTGGCTTGGTAGCAAGAGGGAACTGAAGGATGTTTTTCTTTCTTTTCTGAAATATTGGAATTCTGTGAGACTAGGAAAGGAAATCCAAGGTCTTACTCTTCGTAGACAGCAGTAAATTAACAATAGAATTATGTCAGTTTCAGGAAAGAGGAACCTATTTCATCTCACACTTCCTAAGGAGAGTTCATAACTTTTCTGCTAAAGGTAGTTAGCAGCATAGCTTCTTTCTGAAGACAGAAACCTGATCAGCTGTTCTGAAACTGTTGTCTTTGCAATGGACAACAGGAGAAATGGCATTTCATTTTTGAGAAGGGGCACTGAAGAAAGCTATGTAAATTGTGAAGAAAACTTTTTTTTTACTACATTCCTGTCTCTCTCGGCCTGTCATCTCTGCCTTCTCCCCAGATCTTTATCTGGCTTACATGTTAACCTTTTTCATTCTTTCTCCACAATGTCTCTGAGATACGATCTTTTGTGTCTAGCCACATGGTTAAAACTAGTCTAGGCTGCCCTCACTTTGTGTCTGGATTTCTTTTTGACACTCAACTGTTCGAAACAGTGACCACTTTTACTGAAAGTGAGTTGTTTTTTTTGGTCTGCCATTAAGAGTTTTAGCAAATGATTCCTATGTGGGGTCATGCAACTACAGACATAAGCTAATTTGCTTCTTGGTCTTCAACTGCCATCTAGAGTGGCATATTGTGGAGAATTTGACATGTAGTCCCACTTTAGGCCACAGCTTATCTTTATGTGGGTTTTTGCCTTTTTGCTGTGCTCCCTTCTTTCTTTGGATCCACTTGTCCAGTGATCATCTTGTCTGTTGAGTTGGAGTCTTTGTGTGCAAGAAGCGTGTTTTCTTGTTTTGCTCCTATATAGCATGTGACATACTGAGTTCTGATTTAGACAGGTGATCTCAAACATTATCGTAGGATACAAAACAAAGGTAAAGTTTTGCCATTTTGTGTTTTCTGTGCTGTTTCCTATGGGTCTTCTGCTGTGTTTGCCTTGCATTAGGGTTCCAGTTGTACATCTTAATTAAAATCTGGGAAATAACCCACTTATTGCATCAACTTCCTCTTTGACCAGCAGGAAAATTGTTCTGTCTTACTGCTTTCTGCCCTGCTGTTTGGAAATAATTCTTCTGAATCTGCAGTGCTTTGAAGTGAGGCAAGGCTTGCTGGGAGCTGTTGTGGTTGAGGGAAGAGGACATTTCAGTGTCTTGCAGACTTTTAATAAATCTCTTCCTTTCAAGCTTTACTTAGTTATATCCTTTATCATCATGGCTGCAAGATGCTTTGGAATGAACTTTGGATGGCGCATCTAAGGAAGTCTTAGGGTATAATCTTCTACTCTTCTGAGTAACTTTTGAACTAAACTGACTTAATAGATAGTGTAACTTTTATAGAGATCTCCTTTTGAATTATTAAGGTCTCTTTACCCTGAGTCTGTGTGGAGAATTCTCACTGGAAGTTAAAGTGTAGGCAGAACAGCAGCAGTTTTGTGGGATCATATCTTGTTATCTCTGCCATGCAAGTAAAAGTGCTTGTGGCCATGTGAGTTCTATCTAACATTTCTGTCTTTTTATGGCCTTGGTGGAACTGCCTTGGTGTAATGGGATGGTTGGGCAGCCCTTCTTGCCCTTCTCTTAGTTTTTCTAAATATGCCATGTATACTTACACAACTATTAAAAAAGGCTTCTCTTGTCGGCCCTATGAAAAGGGCAGTATAAACTTTGCTTAATTTTTGTGAGATACTGCAGCTTGTAGCAATTTGCACCATTTAACACTTGCTTGCTTTTTTTTCCTCAGTTTTCGTTAAAGAAATGAGGGCTCTAACCCAGTTAAAGAGCACAAAGCCAATTGACACCTAGCCAGTAAGACCGATGTAACAGACCAGTCCGGATCTTGCGTTGAGCAGTGTCCTCCAGCACTTGCAATATCATGGTTATGTAACTGAAGAAATGAAGGGGAGGACAGTAGACTTCTTAATCTCTATTGTGTGGTAATCTGCACAGAAATGAGGGGTGGAGGCAGGTGTTTGCCTAGGAGTCTTGCTTTAAACAGTCAAATCCAAGAATGTTTTGCTGAACTCCTTTTTTGGTTATTTCTTTAATAACAGTCGGTGTACATTGTGTATGGTACTCCATCTGCTATAAACAGAGTTCTGCTCAGTTTGTGAAATAAAAGCCAAGTTAGACTATATCAGGAAGGGTACATTGTTTTGGGGAATGTGGCATGCTTTTGACGATTCACTTAGCCACACTAAATCACTAATTAAGTGAGTCTCCCATTCAGAATTCTCTAGAGCTGTGCCTCTTTCTCTGTTGGTTGTGAAGAAGGACTGGTTTGGAGTTAGCCTTTGTGTATAGTTTCCTTGGTGAGCCTGGGAAGGCTGATGCCTCACACCTAGTATTTCAAGCTTTTTCTAGATCTCTTCAGTGTCATTTGTCTTGCTGCTTATAAACAGAATCTAAATGTACTGTGGACTTTCCAGGGAGATTAGGACTGCTTATGCATCCAGGAAAAGGCTGGGTGTCAGTGATACTTGGTCTGCTTCCAGTACACCAGAAAGAGAGGAGTTTATACATGTGAAAATGGAGGAGTTATCCAGAAGGTGACAGCATGAGTAGCAGATCTCCCCTAATAATTTTCCACAGTGATAATATTCCGTGTTCCCTCAGAGAAAAAAGACAGATGAGCTACAGCTGAACCCATCATTTTACCTTATACTTTTCTTGGTGCTTTTGCTTTGCCTATAATGCCTGTTGCATTACACATGCCTGGAGACCCACCTAGGACTCTGCTGTGCCAAATATTGTATTAAAACAAAGTAAAGTCCCCCCTCTATGACATTTTTTTTTTTTTTTTTAAATAAGCTAGATGAGAGTTGAAGAAAGCAGATATGATTTTTCTGTTGATGTGTAGAATGGCAAATGCTGGGAAGCTTTGAGTTTGATGTATTGAATAGAATATTATTTGACAGTGAATTTATTTCAGGATGTGAACCAACCTTCGAATCATTCAGTGGGACACTTCTAAAGCTGCAAAATGTACACTCTGTGGGCTTATGAGAAGGTATGTATCTCTGAGAGGTATATATTTGTGTCATGTAGGGACCTTTGTCTTGGAAGAAGCAGTTTGCATTCAGGGCAAGTGTCCCTTTAGCTCCACTCAACATGGTCAGGGTTCATGACATTGAGTGGACTTGCTTCTGAACTGCCCCTCAGACACCTCTCCGCGCTCTCATCACACTTGTTCCTGTTTCCCTGGTCTCATGTTGTACCCAGACAGTAGGTGATAGGACTTACTAAAATCAGAAGAAGAATAAGGTATTTCAGGTCTCCAGCTTGTATGCTGAACCAATTCCACAGTCTGCTGATACAAGTCTTCATACAGTTGTGCTCATGAGTGTATTCACAGTGTGTTTCATAAAGGGAGGGAGGAGTCTTCTGATCCATGTTCCCCTGGGACAGGAGAGAGATCTTCTTTGAGAATGCTGTGTGTACAATGTGTAGCCCCTCTCTCATCTCTTCCAGGTCTGCTTGTTTGGTTTTTGACTGCACTTTTCCCTACCATCTCTTTTTGTACCCTTCCTACTCAGTGCCTTCCCAAGATGCAGAACTTTTTTCTGGCTGCATTCAGACTGAACTTCAGTAGCACTAGGAAGTGGGCCTGGCATCCCTAGAACGATGGACTATGTTTCTGGTGTCTTATCCTTGCATCTCAGGGCATGGTGCTAATGGAAAACTGGCTTTTTGGGTGCCTTTGGAGAGCAGAGTGTGCTGTTCAGGTTCGTTATTCAGTGTTCCTTCTGATTTCATCCACCTACATGTTTTTGTTCCTTTAATACACTGCTCTCTTTTTCTGTTTCATGTTCCCCACAGGCATTTTCTTCCCCCCCCCCCCCCCCCCCCCCCCGGCAGTTTATTGATTTGCCGTTCTTTGGTGCATGGAGGAGAAACTACTGAATTTTGCTAGCAATAGCCATAAGCTTGTCCTTAACAGGAGGATCCAGTAGGAACATAGAATGCATCCAGGGCATCTCTTGTGGACTGGATTAGCTGTGCAGTTTGCTGTATTATTTTCTTGGAGGGGAATCAGTTAATGTTGATTTAGAAATAGTATAGTCTCAACTGTGATCTAAACCAGCTAAATTGCTTGGAGAGTGTCACTTGAGATGTTTCCTTCCTCTGAAGGAGAATTCTTTTGCTGATGTGCCCTTTTGTGGATGATTGTCTAGATGTCTCATCTGTCTGGAGAGTTTATTTTTAAATAGTTACTGAAGCAACAGTCTTCTAAAATGTTGCAGTGTTAGGATAGAAGGAATTAAGTGTTTAGTAATCCTCTAAAAGGGTAAATTGAAAAACATATTTGTCTCTTCTATTCTCTAAGGCTAGCTGAAAGTGTTGGTGAAACTATGTTCTAGAAGATGACTTGTTTACTTCATAATTTTCTTCCTCAAAACTCCTGTGCTCTTGTTTTTGACAATATTTCACTTTGGGAATGTCTACAATTTAAACTAATGTTTTATTTCAGGAACTGCTGTTGCACTATCCTTCATTCTCTGCTGTAAAAAGCTGACTTATTTTCACCTGTGGTGAATTCTGCCATCCTAAGACGGGCTGCATCTTGAGATAGTCACCTTGGAACTGTGGCTCCCATGGAGCAGTACGGTGCTATTACACAAGCGAAATAACTTTACTTTCTGGAGGAGGAGCATTTTGTAAGTCTTCATTCTTTGTGCCAAAAACCTGGGGAATTTACTGTTTACCCTCTGCCAGAAAATTTCAAATAGAATGTTTTTAAAGAGCTCATATTTCCTTGTTGTGTTGTACTCCTGCAGCATTGTAGAGGTTCTACTTTATATAATTTTCTTTCTTAATCTAAAGTCAGATGAGTTGTGTCAGTACAACAATTGCACCTAACAAAGTTATTGTATTCATTTGAAATCCTATGTTGCCGATAAATCAGATGATTAATCAAATGTTGCAAAATGTCACCTTCAAGTATAAGGGGTTGTCTTTTTCTAAGTCCTCATTCCTTTGCTGCTCTACTCTGTTACTCTTCAGCTCTCACAAAAGGCCTTTTGTTGTTCATTTGACTGTTAAACTACACTTATTTTATGCTTCATCAAACTCTAAATGAGCTCAAGGTTTATAATATCAAAAAAGTCTGGATCTGAAAGGGTGAGAGCAGCTAACTGTTTTCGTAAAGCTGCAGGGATTAACCAGCATACAGGAAAACATCCCAGGCAGTCGTAGAATCATAGAAGGGTTGGAAGGGACCTTTAAAAGTCATCTAGACCAACCCCCCCTGCAAGGAGCAGGGACATCTCCAACCAGATCAGGTTGCTCAGAGCCTCATCCAACCTGACCTTGAATGTTTCCAGGGATGGGGCATCCACCACCTCTCTGGGCAACCTGTTCCAGTGTTCTACCTCAGTGTAAAAAATTTCTTCCTAATATCTAATCTAAATCTATGTCCCTCTATTTTGAAATCGTTACCCCTCGTCCTGTCACAACAGGCCCTACTGAACAGTCTCTCGCCATCTTTCTTGTAGGCCCCCTTGAGGTACAGTCAAGGCTTTTTTGGTGGTAGAGGGCAATGGTGGTGAACTCTTTATTATGCATTCATGCAAACCATGATGATAACTTACAGGTATACTTTCTCACAGTCAGGATCTGCTGGTGGATTCAGCTCTTGGGCATAGTACTTTGGTTCTAGACTTCTAAGAAAGCAGAGAATTTCAGAAACACGAAGTACAATAAAGCTGAAAGAGAGGGTAGTTGAAAGAAATGGATGAACAAGATGGCTTAGTAGGTTCAAGGTGCCTAGGTCAGACTTGACCCAGCAAGCCAGTGTCTGCTGTACACTAGCTGGTCTCAGTTGTTTCTTTTCCTGTTGGTGACACAACAGAGGACAATCTTGAAGGCAAGGCTCTGAAATGAACTGAGAATAAAGTGTTGTGAGATGAACATAGTAAATTAAGATGAGTGTTAATTTCTTCTCTTGGATTTGAGGATAAAATGCCTTACAATGTTGTGCTAATTATGGCAATTCAGGAAATGATTCACAGGAGTGGGTAGCTGAGTGTGGTCCTTCTAACAGCTGTCTTAGCTTAAGCTAGGTCACTTATTTGTTGGAATTGTAGTGTGCTTACTACAATGGCAATTGCAAATGCTCAGTTTTAATTTCTATGGTTTCACTGAATGGAGTCCTCTGACACCTGCCAGAAGAATGGAAGCAGCCTTCAGCCTGTCTACAAAATCAGACACTTTGGCTTGTATTTAGAAAAGTTTCTTTAGACTGGAATGGGCCAGAAGGTTTTTTTCAGTGCTGTAAATTGAATGCTAGCCTGTGTAACACAATGATGACATTTAGTGTTAAGTTACACCGCACATTGCACAATTTTACTGGAGTTTGCAGCTTGCTTCATCGCGTAGGGTCCAATATGGAGGCAGTATCCTCAATAAGTACTGGGGAATCTGAGAGCAAGTAGATTCTGTGATCCTGATCTCAAATGCAGTAATGACTCAAAGTATATAATATTAAAATACATTTTTTAGTTGTAAAAAAATTATATTGTCCCATTTCCCCAAGTAGAAATGCAAAAGATATTAGTGTTCCCATTTAATGGGGTAGCTCCTGCTATGCAAATTGCTGTGACATTGGAGCTTACGCCGCAGTTTTGCACAGGAAATGCATGCAGTGTCTATGGAGTTTCAGTTATGACAGCCAAGCCTTTAGGTGGCAAGAGCAAGGTCACGGGCGTGAGATTAACTTGCATACAGCAGTCCTTGTTGTGGAAAGGAATGTTTGGCAGGCATTAACTTTTTATAAGCTGGTAATATTCAGGTACTGCAGAAAAACCATATTTTCTATGAAGGTCTTAAAAATGATAGAGAGATGAACCCTAACCACTCCCTTCAACTTTGTGTTCAAAAGGGCTTTTCTTTAGAGGTGGAGGAGGGAAAAAACATGATGGGCTGACCAGGCTTTTAGTAAGCATGTTGTAACTTGTGACAACTTAGTGTTGTAGTAGACAATATCAGCAGGATGCAGTTGTTGTCTTAGAATGGTGATCAGTGGCTAGCAGTGGAAATGAGCTGAGACCTTACTTCTCTCCCAGGCAAGGCCCTGACCATAAGGAGTTAAAACTTGGAAAGGAATGAACTGAGGTCAGCAGCACAAATACTCTGTTCAGTAAATAATTTTCTGTGTATATTGACTCCATTCTTTTACTCATTATTTGCTCCACTTATTCTTTTCCCTTCCTACACACACACACACACATGATTTTTCTGGCTTTATTATTCTCTCTTGCCCTCGTTATCACCTTCCAATAGCCACTTGTCGCTGTGACCCACCCTCTGGCTAAGGGAGCCGTAGATGATAGGTTTACTGGGAAGGAACCACCCTCAGTCTGGGGTGTACACCTATGTTCAGCTTAGAAGATGCGAGGCTGTTTTCCAGCTGCTCCTGCGATTCTGCTTGCTCTGAGCACTGCAGTGGCCGTACAGAACGCAGCGCGCAGAAGGGAGAAGGCTGTTCAGCCAAACAGAGAGGAATTAAGAGCTGTTGCCCACCTTCTTCTCACCTTGGTGGCAGGCTGTGAGCTCCTGGATGAGTGCACATCTGGTACGTGGCATTTGTTGTTCCAAGATTGGAGGGGAAATCCGCTAAATAGCTGTGCTGTTACTGAGAATTCGGGTGAATGTAGGACGAAGCATCGGTTAATGTTAGAGTCTGCAAAACATAGCAGACTTTTATTCTAATGCGTGGACATGGTGCTATGAAAAGAGAAAAAGGTTTTAAGGGTCTTGTATCTGAGAATCCACAGAAACCAGCTAGAGGAGAAAGTAAGATTTTGGGGGTTGAGTGACCTTGAATGTCTGCTCCAGTGAAACAATCCATGTGTGACTGGTATTTTGGAAAATATTTTCTGGGAGGCCCTTTTGTTAGGGGGGAGCAGTTTAAATGTCCAGCATCTATTCAGAGATCCATTTTGAATTTTCAATAAAAGTGTAATAGCTGCTACTTGTCACCCTTTGTATGTGATTTTGTAAACGCTGCTGTCCCCAGGCTCCTAAAAGATGTGCCAAAACTCTTTCTGTGGATATTAAATTGACTTTAAAACGCCTCACAGACAGGGTGAAATAGATGCTTTAGCAGGTGTACTGTTGCATGGCAACTATTGAGAAGACAGCCCATGTATAATAATAAATATATACTTTTGGGTTGGGAGGGGGGGTTTGGTTCTGCACCACTTAGCAATCTACAGTGTAAGAATTCTTGCCTGCTATTGGAGTACAGCCTCTGTATTCCTTCCCTTTCCCTTAGGGCACTATTGTCTGCTTCATTCTTCTGAAATTTTTATGCTTTCCATTGTGTTTTCTTAAATAAAAAGGCAACTCTAGAAACAAACAAACAAAATTCCTTTCTTGCTTGACTTGTGCTTTTCACTTTAAAATGATTTTCCTTTCCCTGGTATGGCAGCATTATTAAAACCAGGACTCTCTCAGCTAAGCTCTGTTGCTGCAGAGCTAATGGGGTAAAGTGAGCATATGCACTATGAGAGTTGTGTTTTTTCCCCCTTGGTTTAAATATTGATAGTAGGAAAGTTACAGATCTGAAGATTTTAAATCAAGACAATTGTTCATTGTTCTCTAAACAGACTTTAGATACAGCTTTTCTACAGCCACATTGTTCAGTGAAGTGCATTCCTTTTCAGTAAATAGACAGGCTTAAGGCCCTCAGGTTCTTCAGATCTCAAACAGTAGAAGCAATCATTAAACCTCAATACAAGAGGAAAACAATTGCAAAAGAGGGAGGGGGGGTTAGGAGTGTCTTGTGCAGTGCCCCTACCTCCAGCTGCTTGGGGGTTTTTTTTGTTGTTGGTTTTTTTTGGTGTGTTTTTTTTTTATCCTGGGGTGCTGTGTTCTCTTCTCTTGTCACACAGCACAACTGTCTGAGGAGTGCATGAAGAGCCTGATCAGAAAACTGATCTGGGTTTAAAAATAGCCTTGTTAGAATAGAAGATAGTGAACCTGGTCAGGTTTACTATGGAGTCCCATTACTACTGTAATGGCGTTACTAGACAGGTGGGGATGAATTGGTGATAAAGCAAAGATGGGGCTACTGTCAGTGCTACTTGGGGTAGCACGGTAAATGACAAAGAAAAGTTGTTGCTTGATGGTCTTGTATTTGGTAGAACGTACTTGATACCTGTGGAAATAAAGGGAGGAACATTGTCAAGAGAAGTATTAAAAGGCTAGAGTTTCTGTGAAAGAAAGAGACAACAGTTAGATGAGGTGCCATACAATCACTATTTCTGTTCAACTATTATTTTTTTTTTTTCTGGTGTAGGATTTTGGTTCCTAGGCTTGTGTTCTGACTGTGTTCTTGTGTCCTCTCTAGAGCTCTGACTGAGATGGATGGAGCAGTACTTCTGAGAGAATGTAGTTGCTCTGTTAGCTGCTGTCTGCTTTCCCTCTTAGCTTGGTGAACTTCTTCAGATGTGCCTCTGTACTTGTAAACATGGTCACTTCTGCCTATATCAACTCGTTTTGTAAAAAAAAATCACCTCTTTCTGTATGTGACCTCATAATATTTGTGTTAGCAATATATATGCTACTTGCTTATTCTTAATTACCTAAATACATGACAAACTTGAGCCTTCTGGTAAGTGGAGCATTCTGATAACTGACTGCATTTTCCCACTGATTGATGATTAGAAACAGTTTGGTAAAATGTTGAAACACTAAAAAACAGTGTTGATTTTTTTTTTTTCTTTTCCTTTGTAAAGGTAGTTTTCAGATGGATATTCGAAGTGCCTATTTGTGTTACACAGATGTTTTTAGCCATGTAATTCCTCTTTGATTCCTTTAAAGGGCTTTGCACTGATTCAGAAGGGCACCTTTTACAGTAGTGTGGCCTTAGGATGATGTTTTCATGTAAAAATAAGTAGAGGTGGACTGTATGTCAGCACTTGTTTGTGAGGTGGTCAGGTGGAATCAAACTCTCACTGTGCTCAAAGAGTGATAGAAGGTGACTTTTTACTGCTTAAGATGAGCAGCCACTTTCGGGAATGGACTTTATTGCCTCTCTGCAGAGAAGCTTGAAATAAGGTGCCCTGCCTGCTCTGTGAAGAAGGAGTGTAAACCAGGCATAGTCAGTGTAGTCTTAAAATAAATACTAGTGAAAAATCAGAGATCCTAACCTTGATGGTTCTGAATGTTGCTCAGCTATACAAAGCTTAAAAGAGAAATTGAAAGGAAGTAAAACTGGAAAGGAAGGACCCATCTGTCTGTCTTATTTCACCGAACTTGCATACGAACCAGGGTGGAGTATGATATTGACAGTTGCTTTTCTGTCTTTCTCCTGTACTTTGCTCTCTAGTTTAGATAGGCATTTGCAGCATTGCAGGATTTCTGTCCGTAGCCTGCTCTTATCTAGGAAAGTAGCGTTACCTTTTAAACCAGTGAACATACTATTGATCTAACGTTACACTGACGTTCTTTCATCTCTAGCTGTTCTGGCCATTTTATGAAAGGAATAAAAGTCTGTGTCCCCTCAGTTTTTGAAGGGAGATAAATGAAATGCAGTGTTATTGTTTTAGTTGACCTTCATAAGCTTGTACACTGGTAGGGTAAGAATCTAGGTCTCTTCCTGTTCCTGGGATCAGTATGTGAAGAGGGAATGTTTCATTATCTTGCAGATATGATATATATGTTTGTAGGTATGAATAGCAACTAATGAATATTTATGCATATACTAATGAAGCCCTACGCATGTTTTTGCATATGCATATGGGTATGGATTTGCAAGATACCAGTTTGGGTGTGAATAGATGCAGGCCTGGGAAAATTATGATAGCTTGTAACTGTGCCTCTTGGCGCATACTGTGTGTACAAACACATACTTGCGGAACAGCATTAAAAAGCAAAATAAATTTTTCTCCCTTCTAAAGAGAGTCATGAACCCTAGGGGTTTTCAAAGCATAAGTACCACTTGCTGAAAATCTTAATTCCTATTTCCTGTCTTTAGTGACTTTTTGAATGGGAACCACTGTTGTGTGACACTGTTTACATCCCTAAGTAGGCAAGCCTAGTAATGTTGTAGGTGGGAAACTGAATGGTTTCTGAAACTGAGTGAACCTGACAACTTTTTCATATACTCTGCAATTTAGAATTTGGATAACTGGTGGTGAAGCTGGCAGTTTCATCAGACTGGATGTTGGGAGTTATTTCTAGAGATGTGTGCACTGAGTGTGTTCTGTGACAAAGATGCCCCCTCCCCCTGTGCTTGGCTTTTTAACAGAGATCGGTGATTCAGCAGATCAGATTTTGTAATGTAACTAAAAGTTGGGGTTTAGTTACAAAAATGCTTCCGAAATCAATAGTGTGTTTCCTTTGTCTACATACAGTGTTATTGAAGCCCCTCTGTGACACCTGTAGTGATTCTGCAATTTCTGTCATACCTGATGATCCCCATGAACCACTTCTGTTCCTTTGACAAAATTATGTTGTAGCAAGAGCCTCAGTATTTGATTCTGAAATAGTTCTGTTGGTGCAACTACCATTCCAATTTAAATTTTGAAAGACTACTGATTCCCAGGAAGGAACACAGACTCAGGTAAATTCTATGATTTTACTACGGAGTCTAGATAATTTGAGAAATGACAATACTGTATTCTGCTCTCTCACTGTCTCTTTCTTGGTAGTCTTGTTTTTAAAAGGTGTTTGGCCTTTTCAGAGGACTGACTTAGTGGAGGCAGCAGTTTTGCTTTTAACATTCACAGTCTTTTTAAAAACTTGTTTCAGTGTCTGTTCTGTCACTTTTGTCTGAAAGTTTCTATTGTTTACACTTTTAAGGCTACCACTGAAACCTTTTATTCCTCAGGCTAGCTGTGAGTTAATTAATTAGCTAGCCCCTTTTGTAATTTTGTATCATTCAGTGCTCTTTTTCAGGAAACCAAGGAAGAAACGTTCCTGTCTCTAGTAACTCTGTTTAGTGAGTTTGTCAGTGTAACGCAGGCAGATCTTGAATGCTGAGTATGAACTATATTGGGGTTCTTCCTTGCAAACCTTCCAACTACTGCTTTTTAAAAAAGATGTTAGCTATACAGGTAACTGATGCGTGTCTGAACTCCGTATAAATTTGCCAGTCTCCTCAGTTGAAATACGCAGTGTAGCAGTTTTCGGTACAATATTTTTTCAGGCACCAGTCATATCTGATAGTTTCTTAAGGTGACTTATTACAACAGATGAAAAAAACTGGAGGCAAGGAAAATCAATGCTTGAGCAGTTTCATACAGTGGAAACTAGTCAATGAATAGGCAGTCCAATATTAGAAATTTCCGATTTCAACTGAGTTGGAGTTGATATTTGAGGATCAGTATGCACACGCTCACCCTTTTTGCAGGGCACTGAGTGATCCTGTCCTTCATATTGCAATATGTAACATTCTGCTTCTGGCATGAGACAGCATGTGCTACATGTAGTTAGGGTGTTTCCCAATGGCTGGATTTCCTCCCTTGAAAGCGCTATGCCCTCAGGTATATATATATATATATATTTTTTTTTTTTTTTTTTTTTTTGTATTGTCCAGTATGACTGCAGATGCTTTCTTTCCTGTATGTTCCTGCGTGCGCTTTTTTTTTATTTTTAAATTTTTTAATTTTTTTTTTCTGGTCACGTTATTTGCTTGCAAATTAATTTAGAGAGATTACTTCCACAAGTTGTTTGATAGTGTCTTGGAGAACCTTTCTCAGTGTGCTTCAAGTTAACTGATACAAAAGAGGGGGCTCAGTTCGCCAGGGCTAATGTAAACTCGCAGAACTCTTCCTGCTCCTGCTTGGCATGTTAATAGGGATGAAGCATCAGAGCAGCAAGAAAAAAAAATTGAAGTTGATGCTATTGCCTTCAGAAGGGAAAGCAGGCAGTACAGCTTTATGTGGCTTCTGTCTTCTAACTCCAGCTTATTCACTTCAGTAAACCTGACTTGTATTTTTATCATACTTTTGAAAAAGCCTAGTTTTTTAACACTTCTGATTTAACACTTTTGTAGGAGGATAATTAGTGAATGATTCCTAGATCAGTATTGGCACTGATGATGAAGCATAAAAATTTTAAACAACCTCTAGACTGATTGCTGTGTTTTCTTGTTTTGCTTAGGAGGATAAGGGACAAATATGAAAATGTGCAGTTTGCCAGCTGAAGGAAGTGTGTATGGTGGCTTTTTTGGCTTGGTTCTGCCTTTTTGAGACACTTAAATGAACAAATGACTTGCTCCTTTTCCTGATCTGGCTAATTCTTTCACAGTGTCATCTGAGATACATTTCACAAACAGATCCCGAGTAGGGTTTTTTGAATAGCTGGCTTGCTGGATGTGAAGGCACAACCTGGACTGCTTTGTTAATAAGCAGCAGTGATTAAAAAACAAAACAAAACAAAAAAGAAAAAGAAAAATAATACTAATAATATTGTGTGCCCTGGCTGCTATAAACTGTGGGGTTTTTTTGTAAATTCTTCCTTGAAGACAGAAATCCCCTCCTTTCTTGGCAGTTAGAGAGGCCACAAATCTAAGCTGGAACTGACTTGACTGGAGGCCTAGGAGCTATTTGTTCTGTGCATGAGCTATGTCTTCAGCCTCCACGTGCACTCTAGATATCTGGTTAAGGACAAGGGAAAGACACCTTTCCCAATTCTCTCTTGCTCTGTGTAGTAGTAGCAATAATCTCCTGTCTATTTGGTGGGATCTTGTTCCTCTCGCTGTTATAGTCCCTAGACTTTCTGGCATGGGAATGTTATAGAAATCTGTAAGCCCAGGAAGTGCTGCAACCAGAATTTGTGGTCAAAGGGTACCTTCCCTGTTCCTCTTGAGGATCACTTTCAGTATACTGGATTGATAGTTATATCTTTCCAAGTGGCCTTCTTTACAAACCTGGATTCAGATGATCCAGTGAAGCTGTTTTGGGACCTTGGGCAAATGTCAGCTTCCTGCTGTTTCTCTCTTTCTGGAATCCACAATGAGCGGTGAATTCCGTACGTTTCACAGAAAAAGATTATTTGTGATCAGAAGTGCAAAGCTCTGACCCCAGTGGAGTGTCAGACTTGAAAATTCAGAGAGAATGCCTAAGGTTAGTTATTGGGAAGGAAAAGCCCCACCGTAATCAGTTAAGTGCTAGACAGCTTCCTTTCTTTGGAATGGTTATCAGAGAGAAAGTGAATAATTTACTTTTGCTTTTCCTGTAAGTGCCAGTTCTGTGATGGGGGGAAGCAGAAGTTCAGACCTGGGCCATGTGAGAGACACTTAATCCTTAGTGAAACAGTTTTGGCATAGGAGGTTTTATCGTCACAACTGAAAATTTCCTCTACCTTTCTGTGGAAGAGAGGCTACTTGGAAGATGCTTAGTCTTCATAGTGTGTTCATATTTTGTATGTTTTGAGTGAGAAATGCAAGGTACTTCCATTTCCTGCTCTCATTGCACAGAGTCTAGAGCAGCACTATCTAGTGCTTGCAGTTTGTGTTAGTAAGACTTCTGAGTTTTTTCATGTGTTTGTGTATGTGCAGCAACAGTTACGGTTGGAACTTTAATTATTTTGCTCTTTTCCAGGCTTGTGCTCACTACTTGTGTTATGATCAAGCAGTGGAGATTCATTTGGCACACTGAAGAAATGCATTTACCTTGAATATTTTGTTTCCTTGAAAATGCTCTGGTGGCTTACAGGTCTCAACAGTGTATGCTATGCTAACAGCGAGTGAAATTTCAGTTTTATTTTTGTCAACTTGACATTGTGTCATGTTCAGCTTTTCTGTTGCATAGCTGGTTTTCTCTTGTGCTTGAAAAGACATTTATAAACATTACTAGAACAAGAGAACACACTGGATTTGAAGAAATGTAATAAGTATTAAGGCATGCATGCATGCCAGTTCTGAGAGCTTTTCTGAAGCTGCTTATTGCACACTTTTGTTGCAGTTTGGTTTGTAGAAACATTATATTCTCTTTTGCCTATGAAGCTCAGACTTTACAGCTGGGGAGAGCTCTTTATCTCACAAACCTGCAGTTGTTGCAGTGCTGTTTGGTTCTTGTTTGAAATAGAAGCAGAGCACCAAATAGTCATGTTTGACTTGATGAGGCTGCTCTACCCCTTGGCTGAAGACAGGCATACTGACACTAGTCCAGTTTTGACATAGATGCTCTATTCTAGTCTCTTTTTAAAAAAGATGGTTTTAAGTATTACTTTCAGAAATAACGTGTGATATAAATCCTGTCTAAATAAAACTTGTTTACAGGCCTTATTACAAATAAAAGAAATGAGTCTCAAACATACATTAAAAGCATTGTTTTTAGTGTGATAGGGACAGAGTAAGTGAATGTCAAAGAACACTTCTGTATGCCTAATTCTCTGCTGCTATCCCCCTAAATGAGAAGGGCACAACCGCTTTTTGTTGTTTGCAGAGAGGTGTAAAAATGCACAGTTAGCAAGATGCTGCAAGTTACAAACCTTTTCCCATTCTGTTCCCAAGGAATGCTCTAATGTTTGCAGGGTTATCTTATGTGCTAGGGCCACCTGCTTCACTGGGTCACAGCCCATAAACCAAAACATCTGCTTTGCATCTAGTTCTCTTTGCTTTTTTCCTCTTATGTTAAGAAAGCTCCATGTTTGGAGGAGTGCAAAGCACTCTGTGCGAGGAAGATAACTATAGAGCTGATGTTTTTAGGAGAGGGCTTGGCTCTATCACCAGCTGCTGTCAGCTTGCCCTGGATTTTGTTACAAGACTGATAGTGCTCTTGAAAAGCCAGATCTTTGTGTCCCTGTCTTGAAGTGGTATGGACTGACTGGGGAGAGTTCTGTGTGTGTAGAATGTGTTTGTGCGTGTGTATTCTTCCCTTGAGTAAGGCATCACTTAACTGTTCAGGTAAATTTATACTCCTAGTGAGAAGGTCTGGATTGGCATCCATAGGAGGGAAAAACAAAGGGAGGTTGATGGTGTGGACTGAGGCAGATGTATAGCATGCAGAAGAGGAGAACTTGACCAAGGGTGTGTTTTCCTTTGGGATTTGAGGCAAATGTCCTTGATTATGACTTTATTATTCTTACTGTGAACAAGGTTTATGGCAATGTGGATGGTTGTATGGGTGGAACTAGTTCTCCCACAGATCAGGTGTATTGGTGTCATCCTAAATGGATGACATCCTAAGGATATGATGTTCTGCACTCCTCCTAGATGTGCTTCCAGTCTCTAAAGTAGCCTTTCTAGGATTAGGCACAGTCCCAGCTAGAACAGCTGCCTTTTTGTGGCAAAGCATACTTTTTGTAGGACTTCCTAGAGGGCCTAAGGAAAACAGAATTGAAATTGTGGTGGGGCTTGGTGGGATTTAAATGTGCAGGTATTCTAGGCACTTCTGAAAGTACCAGCTTTGTAGGCCTATCTCAAAACAAAAGGTTAGAGATGAGATGTGCATTTTGAAATGCATTCTTGAAAACCTAGACAGAGTAGTTAATTAGAAAGTGACTTTAAATTGAGAGGAAACTTCTCAATTTCTAGAAACAATTCTAGGCCCTGAAATTAATATTTAGTCTTAGGAGTGTTTTTGTAGCCCTCTTGAGCACAGGACTCTGAATTAGGAAGGGGCTTGCATTAGGTGAGCTTGATGGCCTCTTGAAATTTTTTATGTATGCAATAGCTTAATCAACTAGAATTTCATTGAGATTTTGAAGGTCATAAAAAGAAAGGCGACTGGCACAGGTACACTCTGATCTTGTTTTTCCTGGTGCCTTGGATATCTTACTCTAACCTGTTAAGGAGAAACTTTCCTGACAATGCAAACTAGATATTGAATAGGTCTTCTGCAGAAGATCAGGAACTAGTTTTACTGCCCTCTTGTAACTGCATACTTTTGTCACCTACCGTTCTGTGGGGAAAGACTGTTTTGTTGGGAGTCACTTTGTTGGTGAAATACATTGCTGATAATACCTAGTGGAAAGAAATAAATCAATCCATCTAGGTAGAGAGGACTCTGGACTTCCTGGTGTGATTTTGGTAACGTAGCAATATGAGGAGCTTTCTGCAGGGTTGGAGGATCTGTTTTGCAGTAACTATCTCTGGGGGTATATTCAGGCATAAAACCAGTTCCATTTCTATCCTATGTTCCCTGCATGTTGTTGGGATGATATCTGGCCAATCGCTGCCAGCGAACTGACAGTTGCATTCTTCCCACTGTTCAGGAGACAAGGAAGGCTTACTGAGGAGGGAGGGAGGAAGGAGGGAGAGTGGTTCCATTGTTGTTTCCTTGAGCTGAGATAGTTCTAGCCCTATCTTGCACATCGAGCTTAAGTCCTGAATCACTTCCAGGTCACAGAGGTTCCAGGGTTACTTTCAGGTTGAAAGCAGAGAGCTTTAAACTCTTGCATTTAACTCCTGCCTCTCATAGTCTGTGAGCTGATGTTCTTTCTCCTCCTTAATTTTTCCAGCACTGGCATGAGCAGTCATATTTGAATCTTAAGATAATATTCTCTCCAAGATCAGAGGCTTAGACTTTGCTTTGCTTCAGCACCCTCACTTGTTGTCGCTTTGTGAAACGAAATATTTTATCGATAAGCATTTGTGATAGGTGGAATAAATCTTTGACTCTTCAAAGTAAAGATGATGTGGGATAGACACAGAGATGACTCTACAGTGAAGTTCCTTTTTGAAGGACAATTCTGTTTGCTCAGGAGTTATGACAACAAACTTATGGTTTTGCACTTTACTCAAAAGACTAATATTTGACTTCTGTTAACTTACACAGTAAACCTAAAGATGGTTCTCTGAGGTTGGTCTCTGTTGCTAAGATTTCACAAATAAACTTAGTAGATGCATAGCATAGTCAGTTGGGTCTTAAACAAATATTCACAGTAGAGTCCATTCACCAACTGTTACCTGAAAATATTTTCTTATATAAGAAGAGGCTGTCAATCCACGATTATACAAAAATCTTGATGGAGGTTTATAGGATGGATGTTGACTTCTCCCCTTGGAAATGGCCTGCTGGCTGCTAATTCTGTGTTCTTGATATAAAACTACCCAAGTGACTCAATACATAGTGAAGCAAGTTTGCCAATATCTTATCTCATTGCCAAGGCAACTTCGGGTCACATCCCTTCTCTGCTTGACTCTTTGCAATCTTCAAAGAACTGCTAGCTAACTAGTTGGTTTGTGGCCCTGGAGGGAGATTATTTTTCATTACTTCTGTGCTTAAGTACAAAGTCTGAGTTACTGCCTTCCCCATCTCCCCTTGTCTCAAAGCAGGTAGAAATAGGGAAAAGGCTATACTATTTTACACCCTTCCACTTGAACTGTTAAGATAAGCAGGGGCTTCATCCTTTTATTAAGGTGTTATCAGTGTTATTTCTACCACTTTATCAGCTAAGTAGCCTCTTAAAAGCACCCCTTGTCACATGTTTATTTAGTACTTACCATGAAGCCTTCCTTCCGGATTCAGGAATGCTGCTGTAAGAACTCTTTCAAGTTCAGGGCACAGTGTGAATGTTGTATGGGAGAACAACAGGTTTGCTGGATATTTACTGAGTGGTTTCTAAACGTTTGCAGTGCTTCCTGATTGAACCAGAAATATGCACTGATTCATGAAGAACTGGGGAGGGTAGCTGTGCTGTCCAATTAAATCTTATTTATAGCATCACCAAAAAAGATAGGCTGGGCATTCGTCAGCTGCATGCCAACAGATCTCGTCTTCTAGAAGAACTTGGGTAAGTCTGCTGATCAATGACTTTCTTTCCTTCTCGGTTGGAGCTGGGCTTAGACTGATCTGGGGAGTGGCTGTAGATCTAGGTTTTCCTTCCCTATTGAGTTCAAGGAGGTATGCATTTGGCATTTAATGCCATTAGTCAAGCACAGCCCTTGTTCTGATCCTTGACAGTTTAAATGAGTAAATAAATAAAAATGTGTAATTCCCACAGGCTAGCAGAAGGTTGAGGGAGATATTTAATGTGTATTAGTGCGGGGACTGGAGGCTTCATTTTGTTTTAAATCTCTTGATTTATTTGGACAAGCAGTAGCCAAAAACCTCAAACTGTGTGTGAAAATGTTGGGTTTTTAAGCAGGTTAAAATGGAAAATGGGATAATGCATTTTTCTTCCCATATTGCTCTAATATTTGTCAAGTGTTCTTTTCATCTTGCAGAGCTTGATAGCCACAGCTGGTACAAAGATTTAAAAGTAATGTCAACTCTTTTGTTGAAAAAATTGATTAAAAAATGCAAGTCTTTTCTAGCTAAGCGTGTTAACTTTGAAATTTTAACATGGTTCAGAAGTTTGGCTTTCTGTTTCAGAGTTTCAGGCTGTTACAGAATGGAGAGAAACAAGCTAAAATTAGTTAATATTTGGGTTGTTTGGGAGTATATGTAAGACTAAAATGTTTGGTTCCAACTCTGATGTAGTTAATCTAGAACTATTCCAGTATTGTACAGAGATACTGCACTGAAGAAAATGCTGAGCCTTAAATACAAATACCCCTGATTGATAGGAACAGTATTAAGCTCCTTCTTAAAGTTCTGTGGTACAGCTGCTGCCTTTCAGCTTAGTTCCTCCCTTCGGGGTAGCTGGGTACCAACTTTGGCTCTAGTGATACATTAGATGTATTCTGGGCTAGATCAGCTGGCTGGCTGCTAGACTTCATGTGGTAACTCCCGCTTCTGCTTACATACAAAATAATTAGTGATAGCCTGAGCCTTTGTCTCTGCCACTATGCCGGTCTGAATCCAGCCACATGCTGAAAGAAGTTAGATGTGCTTTGAATGAACAACGGCTGCAAACTCCTTGCAAATGTTATGCTTTTCTCAAGACGTACTATCAAATATTATGTTTTATTCTTAAATAATAATTCTTCAAAAGAGCAATGCAGCTGGTTTTAACTTGCATAAAAGTTTATGCAAAAGACAGTGTCTGTGATAAAGCAGGAAGAACTCTGATCTGGCAAGATAGTAAGTCTTGGAAGTGCTGCTGCATTTAGTATTCAGCCCTTTAAGTAGCCAGGGTAAACGGTAAGTGTTGGGAACAATAACAATAATAAAAAAGGCTGGCACTTTAAATACACAAATAACTACTTTTGAATATGAAGCACCTGAAGGCTTATATGCTTCATAAACTGCAAAAGGAGCATATATGGGGGAAAATAATCCACCTACCCATAAAAAGTGCTTCTGATAGTCCTAGCTTCCCCTGCCCTGCCCCCAGAAAGACGCTTCAATGAAGTGAAAAATAGCTATTTTGGAATAGTTATGGAATAACTTTTGTCAGGGAGGAGAGAATAGGCTGAGAAATATGACCTACAGACGGAGGTTTTTGACAGGATATTTTAATGAGATTCTTGTACTAACCTGTTCTTCCTTGCTGATGTAAAAATACGGGGTTTGCAGGCCAGTCTTTTTACCTCTGAAAATTAATTTGGAAGCTGTGGGAGAACAATATTTATTCCTTCAATCTCAAATTGTCCATAGTGCAACAGGGCTAGTCATCATCCTTACATGTGAGTCTCATCTGTTGAATTGCATGCCAAGAGTTGATAATTTGAGATACTGACTGCTCCTAACTTGTACTGTCTGTAGCTGACAGGTGGTTTGATGGAAGATGAATAGGTATGTCCAGTGTAACCATTTGATTCCACCCTTCTCCTGCCCCACCAGTCTGTGCTGAGGAATATATACGATGAGCTCAAGTGATCTCCATGGTCGCATTACATGAATTGAAATTGTGACTGTATCTGTGTCTCAGTGAAAAGGAGTGATCTCTCCTTTTGCTCTCTCTCACTTTCTGTGTAGCCTTCTTTCCCTTTCTCTTTTTTAAGCACCCAAATTGTCCTGAACTTCAAATTGGATAGGGGGAGGGCCTGTCTTCTGCCATTACCTTTTATTCTGGAGGCTCAGTGCCTGTAACTGGTGCTCAAGAGTGGCAGATGTTTTTTGTTCGAGAAACCAGCTCATTTGTTTGTGTAAAATAGGCCTTTGGCTAGGAGTGCCAGATAACTTGTTTTGAACAGCAAAAGACCCAAATTCAGATATTTCCTGCTCCAGAGAGCTTATTTGCAAATGACATTACTCTCCTCATAACCTTCACTTAGTATCCTTTAGTCTAAAAATAATTACTGCTTGTGTGATATTTCAAGGACTAGTATTTTGCTTATTTTCAGCAGGAGGCTGACAGGCTTCTTAAAGGCTGTGATTCATGTAATAGTTTATAAACAAGAAATTTTGGCTGAATGATGGAACACTTAAAATCTGATCTTTAGTAAACTGTTTACATGTTATGTATTTCAACACAAAGATTATTGTTCTTAAAGAGCATAAATATTCATGTAGTTTCTCCCATCCCTTTAGGCCATTTTTTTTCTGGGTCAAGAATTGTTCAAAAGGGCATGTAAGGTACTACAAATTGAGACATACTCATGTGCTAGTCATCTTAGGTCCTTGAGGCAGCAGTAGTGAAACAAATCTTTGTGCCACGAGTATTTTCCTTCTCCCTTCAGAATATTTTCAGGACCAAGCTATTCCTGTCTGCTTGTTTCTGTACATTGATCAAACAGTTTTGTTTTCAGTGTCTAAATAGCTTCAGACATTAGACTTGAAAGGCTTGCTTGGTTACCTCATTTTGTTTTGTTCTGTCAAGGTTAGTAACGCATCAGCTCTGGAGAGAGTGAATTCAGGGTTTGTAGCACAGCAGCTTTGGAGAGAGCAGGTCTGTGTGTGAGTACTGCCTGGAGAGGCCTCTCATCAGAGTGGATAAAAAGGTGCTTGTGCAATATAGAATCACAGAATCATAGAATGGTTTGGGTTGGAAGGAACCTTTTAAAGGTCATCTAGTCCAAACCCCTGCAATATGATTCATCTTAGATTTGATGCAGAATAACGAAGCTAATTGTAGCTTCCCCTTTTTATAACACCCAAGGCTTACCAGCTCTGTGCAGCTAAGGTGCACTAGCAGAAGAGAAAGCTTTTCTTGCGGTAACCTCTGGGAACCCAGTCATAGATGCAGGCCCTGTTGTGCTTGGTGCTCCCAGGGAAAGGACTGCTTTTACCATATGCTTTTGTAGAGCTTAGCGTATAAACAGATGCTGTGGCAAAAAGCTCAGCTTGGAGAACAGCAGAGTACACAAACTGTCCGACACTTGGGGTGCTCTTGGTGTTTGCTGGCAGAACCTTTTGGATTCTTGAGTGATTTTTTTTCTGAATTGTCCTTAATCTCTCTCTCCATAACATCTTCAGGAAACAGTGGGGCAGCTATGCATTCCTGTGCTTGAAGATGGTGAGGGAGAAATCATGGAGATGCTGCTATGGAAAAATTATTAAAAGGCTGATGAGAACAGTTACCGTTAGTGAACTTCTAATGTTCTCCTGCTTTAGACCTAACTGAAGTATTAAGTTATCAAGGTGTGTTCGAGCAACATCTTTTTAGTCTTATTCTCAGTGTAGTGAAGCTTGTCACAGGTTCTGTATGTAACAAACTGGAGTTTTGGTATTAACCTGAGCTGAGACAGCTGGCAAGAATGTGAAGAGGAGTGCTTTCCAGTTCACATGGCTGTGGAGTCTTGATAAATGGCTGGTTTGCAGACTGCTGTAGCAAGGGTGGAGGCTATCTGCTCTGTGGTGTTGCCTGTTCCTTTGCATTTCAGGGTGGTAACTGGGACTAAAAGTGGTCTCTAGTCTCTTTTTTTTTTTTTTTTTTTTTTTTTTTTTTTTTTTTTTTTTTTTTTTTTTGGTTGGTTGAGGGTTTGGTTTTTTTTGTTTTGTTACTGTTTGGCAGGTGATCTGTAGTATGATGACAAGAAGTTTTGCACTCGTTTCCAAGACTTGCCCAACCCTAAGAGCCATAATTGTTCTGTTTGGCTGATGCTGAATTCATTTCTCCCTTCCCATATTGTTCATTCCTCACTTTACAAGCTATTTGAAGATCAGAGTTTGACCGTGTAAGTAATCCCAAGAGGGTGCAGATAAAAATCTTAAGAGAAGCCATCAGTCAGCAAGGGGATTAGGGGAATGTATTCTAAAATGTGCTGGGGTAATAGAAAACTCTGAATATTCAAGAGGAGGAAAGGCGTGTCGAGATGAAGAAAGGAGAGTCTCTTCTACAGGTTTAAAGATGACTATAAAAGCATGTTTACTAGCTCTTCTGTTTTTCTAGAGGAATAATAGCTGCCACAGTTAGAGAATGCTCCATTTTAAGAATTCCCAGTATTCATGGGTTATAGGCTGACTTGGCATAGCTGATGGTTGACATGTGGAGCACTTCAGTTTAGGGTCATCAGTTCAAACGCAACCCTGGTCAGGAGTGGAGGAAAGCTGTTACCACGGGAGATTTTTAATGAAGTGAGCTGGCAATCTGTCAGGCTCTTAGGGCATGAGTTTCTGCAAAAGTACCATAAATGGTACTTGCAAATAACCTTAGAGTCAAAGAATTAAGCAGGTGTCAATGATAATCCAAAGAAATGAAGTAGACGTACACGGAGTAACAGGCATTGAGCGCTCATGCTTGTTACAGCTGATAAATGGAGTGTTTATACATTCCTTCCCGAACTTGAAATAAGAAAAACTAGTCAGTAAAGCGGTGAGAGGCTTCTAACTACATCATCTACATTTTTCACTGTCCAGATAAAAATAGAAACCCATAATGACAATGTTGCTGGGTAGGCTAGGCACCAGTAGAGCTGTGCTTTGGTGGTCAGAATAAGCAGTCCTTCAGTTCCTTTTGACTTTCAGTCACCTTTTTCTGTATAACAAATTACCACTTCTTTGGTTCCAGCAGCTTTTTCAGAGCCCTGCTTGGCTGTCACTCGTATATACTGTTCATCAGAGGTGCTGTTCTGCTGTGGTGAGATGGAGGCTGAATTTCCTTCACCGGAGTTAGCAGCCGAGTGCTTAATTCCTGGGGACAACTACAGACTTCCTCCGTTGTCATCTTAGGAGCTTTGCATGGAACTTGCTTGCACTTCTACCTGCCCTTGGAGTGAAGGATGGAGGCGGTACCATGCTTCTCTCCACCTCTGCTGTTGTTTGGGGTTTAATTTAATAATTTGCCCGAGCAACTAAGGAGATTGTCTTAGTGTGGTGCAGCATTTGTAAACACTATTTGCACTGTAATTTTCTTGTTGTGTCCTCCAGCCTACTCATCTCCTTTTTCCACCTTCCCCTGTATGCATGCTCTAAGCCAAGCTAGACAGCTCTATTTATGCAAACCTAGTTATTCCGTAGGGAAAAAACAACAAATGAAAGCAACTGGCCCTGAAGCTTCCTACTAAGGATAGCAATGCTAAAAGCTGTTCTGCCTGGAGATGTGAACTTAAAATAGGTCTCACAACAAATTTACTTTTTAATCTTCTCCCTTTCTACTGCAGTCTTGCCACATTGTGGTCAGAAATACTTTTTTTTTTTTAAAGTTTATGATTGTTCTGGATATGTTCTTTTCACTGAAATCAATGTATACTCTGAGACATATACTCCTGACATGAAGTCCTGTCCTCTAGGGAGAGAAGAGAAAACCAACTGCCACATCACCAGGGTTCTGTCTACCCCCCACCCTGTGCGTGTGTGGTGGGGAGAAAAAAAAGTGATGGCTGATGTTCTTAGGGCATCTACAGACATTTTAATACAAACTGAATATTAAGAGTCTTGTGCCTCAGTTTTATTATACTTGCATGCTGTTTCTCTTGATCTGCCCTTGCCCTTTAAAATCACAGATGATAGATTCCTGCTTTACACCTCAACCTCTTTCATTATCTGCCAAAGAGCACATAGTTTAATGGATGAACTGAATTCTGTCTGTCCTGCCTTGATTGGTAGGTAGTGATGTAAGTGTGCATAATTGAAATGCATTGATTTCCCTGGAGTGCAGAATTGAAAAGCGGGAGGTTAGCCAGCAGGATATGTGCTCTAGACTAATAGTGAAGTAAGGGAGGAAAAATGCTGGAGCAGCTTGCTTTACTGCACCATGTAAGTGACGGCAGCCTCAGTTGAGAATTAAAGAAGTGCTTGGAAACAGACAAATTTTGTGTTGCAATCAAACAGACCTCTTCATAATGAAGGCTTTGTGGAGGCTGCCGTAGTTCACCTTTAAAATGAGGGTGAGCTGGCGAGACATGGAGATTAGACAGGGACCGGGGATGGGTAGAGACTTGGGGCCAAACACTAACTGAATGACAGAAGCTGAATTTACTTGTTGCTTTATCTTGTCCTGCACTTCTTCAGTAATCTCTCATCTTGCTGCTTTGAAGACTTTATAGTGAAGACAGTATGTGCTTTCCTAGCCACAGGCTTGTTTCCAATTGAACTTGTCTTCCTGTTTCTCTGAAACATCTCATTTCTGGATCTTGGGTGTACTTGCTACCTGTGTAACTCAGATTTAATCATAGATTAGAATCAAAGAATGGGTAGGGTTGGAAGGGACCCCCAAAGGTCATCTAGTCCAACCCCCCAGCAAGGAGCAGGGACATCTCCAACCAGATCAGGTTGCTCAGAGCCCAGTCCAACCTGGCCTTGAACGTTTCCAGGGATGGGGCATCCACCACCTCTCTGGGCAACCTGTTCCAGTGTTCTATCACCCTCATTGTAAAAAATTTTTTTGCTAATATCTAATCTAAATCTACATCCTTCTATTTTAAAACCATTACCCCTTGTCCTATTGCTCCAGGCTCTGCTCAAGAGTTTCTCCCCATCTTTCCTGTAGGCTCCCTTTAGATACTGGAAGGCCGCTATAAGGTCTCCCCAGAGCCTCCTCTTCTCTAGGCTGAACAGCCCCAACTCTCTCAGCCTGTCCTCATAGGAGAGGTGCTCCAGCCCTCTGATCATCTTTGTGGCCCTCCTCTGGACCTTATCGAACTGGTCCATGTCCTTCTTATGCTGGGGGCTCCAAAACTGGACACAGTACTCCAGGTGAGGTCTCACCAGGGCAGAGTAGAGGGTGAGAATCACCTCTCTCGACCTGCTGGCCACACTCCTCTTGATGCAGCCCAGGATGCGGTTGGCCTTCTGAGCCGCAAGGGCGCATTGCCGGGTCATGTTAAGCTTCTCATTCACCATCACTCCCAAGTCCTTCTCAGCGCTGCTCATGATCCATTCTCCACCCAGCCTGTATTTGTGCTTGGGATTGCCATGACCCATGTGCAGGACCTTGCACTTGGCCTGGTTGAACTTCATGAATTTTTCATGGGCCCAACTTTCCAGTCTGTCCAGGTCCCTCTGGATGGCATCCCTCCCTTCCAGCGTGTCGACGGTACCACACAGCTTGGTGTTGTTGGCAGACTTGCAGAGGGTGCACTCTATCCCACTGTCCGTGTCTCTGACAAAGATTTGAACAGGGCCGGTCCCGATATAGACCCCTGAGGAATGCCACTCGTCACCATTCTACCTGGACATTGAGCCGTTGACCACCACTCTCTGAGTTTGGCCATCCAGCCAATTCCTTACCCACCGAGAGGTCCATCCATCAAACCCATGCCTCTCTAGTTTATAGAGAAGGATGTTGTGTGAGACAGTGTCAAATGCCTTGCATAAGTCCAGGTAGATGATGTCAGTTCCTTGTCCCTTGTCCACTGATGTTGTAACCCCATCATAGAAGGCCATCAAGTTAGGCATGATCTGCCCTTAGTGAAGCCATGTTGGCTGTCACCAGTTACCTCCTTATTATCCATGTGCCTTAGCATGGTTTCCAGGAGAAACCATGACAATCATGACACATGAAAATCTCTGCTGATTTGAAAAAGTAGGGTCTAACCTGGCTTGTCTAGCTGTCATAACCCTTTAGAGGATCTGGAGGGCCATGTGTTCTGGCTCTGGAAAGAAAGATGAAAAACTACTGTAGCAATCATAGTTGTTCAAGCTGTGGTTGCTTTCTTGTCTGCTTAGGCAAAGCTCAATTAGCTGCTTCCTTGCAAATATATAATCATTGTGCTATCTTTGCTGCTTTGTGGTACAACTTCACCCCATAAAAGACAGAACATCACAGATGGTTTACATTTTCCTGAACAAAACGTACTTCAGGAGAGCAGGCATGCTCTGGAGCTCTGCTCTTTGAGGAGCTTACTGGTTGAAGGTGGTAAATCAGATAGGTTTTCAAGCTGAATAAAAGTAATTTATGGAAATAAGATTTTTGACCTTTCAGAGCCATATCGGTAGCTCACAACTTCTTTTATTGAGAGAAATTCTCTAGTGTGAATAAAGTTCGTAAGCTCGTGAGATGTTGATTCTCTGATAACTCAGAGCAGATGATCACACTTAAAACAGACCACAAGCCAGAGCCTAAAGTTTGATCTTTTGAAAGTTTTCTTAATTATAATTGAATATTAGAGAAAACTCACCATGACTTCCGTTACCTGTTTTTCCTGTACCTTTTTTTTCTAAGTGTTGATGTTGAATGCTGAAGAAATACTTCAGGCTTACTCTTCATTCAAAAATTGTGAAGAAGTCTTAGAGTTAAGTCACCATACAAACTGAGAACAAGAAAGGGAGAAAAATGCTTGATAGGAAGTGCTTTTGTCTTTTTTTTAAGTAAACTTATACATTTGTTGAAACTTGTTTCATGAGTCTTGCTCTATTTTCAGTGTGTGGTTAGAAATTGCTTTTTAGCTTTGACTCTTTTAAATTCCTCAAATCTCTTCTGGCCTGATTAAAAAATATGACATTACATCTACAGTTAACTTGCAAAGATAAGTAGCTCTGATTTGGTCTTTGTTCAGGTACTGTGTGACTAATACCGAATACAAATGATCACACTGAAAATTTTAACAGCTAGAATAACCTTTCCCTATATCATTCTTATTAAATTGTTAGCTTTATCTGTTACAGACAAATTAGTTCCTGGCTTAGAACTCATTGGAAATGTGTTGATTTTGGTTGACCCTTTGAGAAACTTTTGGGAGACTTCTGAATGAGGACCTGAATATCCTGTTTCTGTGAAAAGCTGTTCAGGAACCTGCGTCACATAAAATAAAAGCAAGGATGCTGAGAAATTGGCAGGGATGCGGAGAACAACAGGAAAAAATGGTGTGCAAAAGTCAGTGGTTATGTTTGAGTACTGGCTGTGGCCATGTCTCACAGACTTAAGGTGAAACGTTAATACTTGACAGCTCCTGGGGTTTAATGGTAGGTATGGGCAGGACAGCTATTTCATGTGCTGCTGCATTTGGCTGCCAAAAGAAAACTTGAAATACAATTTAAAAACCTCAGAACTGTGACTATGGTGAACTTGTGGTGATTACACGAGAATTGCTGCTTCTCACCATGACTATTGTGTTATGGTTCCTGATTTTGAGTGGTGAATGAGTTGGCAGAGGTGGGAGACCTGTTTGATGTACTAATGCAATTAGACCAGATCATAATGGGTAGTATGATAGAGCCTTGATTTCACAGTCTTCTGACTTTTGAATGCATGGTAGGTGGACATCTTTATAATTCATTTTGTTGGACAGTATGTACGTTTTCTTTAAGTTTAAGTTTAAAAAGCTGTTAATTTGGTAGCTAGTAGATATTCTTTTTAGCAGAGGGTGGTGGTGACACACTCTTGCAATAAAATGATATAAGTTGTTACTAGATTTCCAACTGTAAGTAATTCTGTCCATTCAGAAACTTTTCACCCAATGTAATGTACACCACCAGAGATGGGCTGTGAAGGTAAGCATCCTCTGTATGCTTGCTCTTTTTTCTTTCCTTTGCTTACCTCTACCTCTCCTTCTGAAACTCCTGCATGAAAACATGTCCATCAGTTGTCACAGATGCTGTGTGTTTCCCATGTCAAGATTCCCAAAGAAATAGGATAGAGTTTATCTTCTGTCATGCTCTATAGCTGTGTGTACAAGGGCTTGAGTGGGAAATGTCTTGGGATACTCGGGGGAAGGCTCAGGTGTTTGTGCTGACCTGTAAACTCAGTGTGACAGATATCTTTTTGTCAGGCACCCAACTACTCTGGAGCTCTGAGAACATTAATGGATAGTGTGCACAATATTGCACTTGAAATGTTCTGTGTAAACCCTTAATAAAAAGTTAAGGTAATTTACATCCCATGAACTTATTGCCCTAGCACAAAAATAATACTGTGGATATTTGTCTAGTTTTCTTGCAAAATTATAGGAAACATAATCTAGACAGCTAAGGCTTATTCCTCCTGTTATTTTTTTAGGTAGACTAATTTTAAAATGACTTGAACAGCAGACTTCCACAACTTCCCTTTGAGTGTGCCAAGTTGATAATAGAGCAAACATTCAGTTTGACTCTGTTCCACAGCACTTCTGATGTGGGTATGAACCTTTCTTTACTGCTTTGTCACGGTTCCTAATGGCAGCCCTTTGGATTGCCCTAATTGATGTTCCTGCGCATTTTTTTGGGGGACCCAGTTAGCTGTAGCCTTAAAAACTCAAATTAAGATCCTGGAAGGAAATTCTGCTTAGTGTGCAGCTGCTCTAAGTACAAGAAAAAGGCAGTGGTAAATCTACAGGTTTTTAAAACCGAAGTTAAATGTGGGGATATTAACAGAGCGATTGGAACCCTTCCTAAAGAGGTAAACAAGATGAAATGTATCTGCGTTTTTAAAGAGGCATTTCCTTAAAGCACCCAGAGAACCTAAACTCAGTGGGAAGATACAGACAAATAATTTAGTCTTTCTTTGACAGTAAGCAGGCTGGTTGTTCTTGGCTTTGCTGATGCAACTTCTAGTTAAACTTAGTGCTACTGTCACCCAAGGGATGAGTCCCATCTCACCACAAACCTTGTGTTTCTTTTCCTCTTCCATTTCTCTTGTGATAGCTGTGTAGCCATTTGAGGAGTCGGATCAGATCTCTGACCTGACTGAAGAAACTGTTCTTGTTTCTTTGGTTAGGGAAGGATAGTGGCAGCATGGTCTTCAGTTGAAACTCATTTCCAAAATCAGGAAACAAATACATTTCAGTGGTAGCATGAAACAGAGGTCCTAAATAAAAGATTTAAGCAAAGCATGGATCTGTGTACATGGAGATCCTGGATGCATCTGCTGTTAGTTATTGCCTCTAACCGTGCATTAACAGGAAGGTTGTGTGGCCAGGTTTCCGACCAAAAAAGAGGTGGTGTTCCTTTCTGCAGTATCGTTAAGCACTTAATAACACTGAGTGGTATGATTTAATAAACCCAGTGAAACCACAGGACTGTAAGAGAAAGTTGTAAAATTCAGGAACTGGTTTTAATGAACAAGTGTGTTGTCTTTGGCCTTTTTGAAGGTAGAAATATCTGTTAGCACTTCTGGTTTGGGTACAGGTATGGAATTTTCTCTTTATCATGTTTGAGATTACATTTTAAATGCTCAGTTTTAAGAAATGTACACTTCAGTGATCTGAAAAAATTTTGAAATTTAGAATGAAAACATATCAAGACATTAAAAAATGCTTAATAGACTGTATTTTCTGTTCTGTCTCTTGCATAAATGTAGAAAAAGCATAATATTTAATTCTTCAGAGATATATTTACAGAGTTCAGCGTAGCTCACTTGCCAGTGATGGATAACAGAGCTTTCCCTCTGGAATCTCTAGTACCATTCCAGTGCAATTACTGGTGACCAAAATAGTCTGAGAAGAGTGTCCATAACCTTACAGAACTAGCAGCTGATTTGGGAAGTTTTCTCTGTCCTAGAAACTGTTCCATATACTGTTCTTGGCAATCTGAAATGGGGAGATAGTACTGAAAGAAATCGCTCTTTCTAAGAGGGTTTCCACTTTGCTGCAGGATCTAAAAACAAAGAAAGAAAAAAAACACCAAGTAGCTGTGGCTTTTCCTGCTTGTTCTGTTTGTGGCAGCTTCAAGCCTCAAAACAATCAAAACCCTATTGGCTACCTTATCTCAAAAATGAACATCATGTCATAATGATCTATAAAGTATTACTATTTATACTGAGGTATGTTTAACTCTTTGGATGATTTTTTAAGTACTTTTAATAAAGTCTAAACAAATCTGCACTCCTTTTTGTTTCATTAAACAGTGAACTGGAGAGCTTGATAAAGCACTGAAGTAATTAATGTATTTGAACTTAGCAATGGTAAGGAAGCAAGCTTTGAAATTAGGCACGTCTATTCCTTCCAAAATCTTAATGCCATATTCAAATGTTAATGGGCCTTGAAGAGCTGAATTTTAAGGAATGTAGGTGCAGAAATGCGTTTAATAGTTTGCAGAGCCCTGTCTATGTCTCTTTGAGATGTGCTTTTTATTTACTACTTGAAGAGCCAGGTCACTGAAGAAAAAACTTCACATAAAATCTGAAATATTTGATAATTTCAGAGTTGTAGATGTGCAGATTTCTCTTTAAATGAGAACAAGCTTGTCTTTAAAAATCAAGTTCTTGTAATAGGACTGACTTTCCTTTTTGTGCGAAAGGGAGGATGGCCATATGTGTATCATGTGCAGAAGAAACTCAGCGAATGCTTCTACAAGCTGTAGCTGACCTCTTTAGCCTAAATACTTGTGTTATGGCACAACAATTTGTTTTGTCTAAAAATTGATGCTTGGGATATTTTCTTCCAAGTTTCAGCATAAATTCATAAGTTTATGAACAAGTTGATCAGAAATAGCGTGGGCAACAGGACATGGGAAGTGATTGTCACCATGTACTCAGTACTGGTGAGGCTGCACCTCAAATACTGTGTTCAGTGTTGGGCCCCTCACTACAAGAAGGACATTGAGATGCTAGAGTGCATCTGATGGAGGGCAATGAAGTTGGTGAAAAGTCTAGGGAACAAGTCCTGTGAGGAGAGGGAACTGGGGTGGTTTAGTCTGGGGAAGAAAGAGAAGGGAGACCTTATTACTCTACAATTATCTGAAAGAAGATTATAGAGAGGTGGGTATTGGTCTCTTCTCCAAAGTAACAAGTGACAGGACAAGAGGAAATGGCAGAGGAGGTTTACATTAGATATTGGGAGAAATTTATTCACTAAAAGGGTTGTCAAGCATTGGAATAGGTTGACCAGGGAAGTGGTTGAGTCACCATCCCTGAGGTGCAAATATCTCTCTTTAAAAAAGATGGGTAGATATAGCGCTTAGGGACATGGTTTAGCGGTGGACTTGGCAGTTTAAGGTTAACAGTTGAACTTGATGATCTTAAAGGTCTTTTCCAACATAATGATTCCATGATTCTCAGTCTGCACAGTGACAGTTTATGATAGTGTGGTAGCTGAATTCAGCCTAGCACTCCTGCCTGGGCTGCCTGCTGTGAGAAGGGAGAGACTTATTCTGTGTGCTGATGACATTAGAAAAGACTTCACTTTTTCAGTGTGTATTGGATTTGCATGGCAAAGTTTTGGTAGTAGGAGTGCTACGGGGTGGCTTCTGTGAGAAGCTGCCGGAAGCTTCTCCTGTGTCTGATAGAGCCAATGCCAGCCGGCTCCAAGATGGATCTCCTGCTGGCCAAGGCCAAGCCCATCAGCGATGGTGATAGTGCCTCTGTGATAATATAGTTAAGAAGGGGAAAAAAGGCTGCAGAAGAGAAACGGCCACTGGAGAGAATATGTGAGAGAAACAACTCTGCACACACCAAGGTCAGTGAAGGCGAGTGAGAAGGTGCTCCAGGCAGCATGTGGTGAAGACCACGGTGAGGCAGGCTGTCCCCCTGCAGCCCATGGAGGCCCACGGAGGAGCAGGTGGAAGTCTGAAGGAGGCTGTGACCCCCTGGGTAGCCCATGCTGGACCAGGCTCCTGGCAGGACCTGTAGAGAAAGAGGAGCCGGCAATGGAGTAGGTTTGCTGACAGGACTTGTGACCTTGTTGGGGGACCCATGCTGGAGCAATCTGTTCCTGAGGGACTGTGCCCTGTGGAAATGACCCATGCTGGAGTAGTTTGTGAAGAAGTGTAGCATGTGGGAAGGAGTCATATTGGAGAAATTTATGCAGGACTCTCTTCTGTGGGAGGGACCCCATGCTGGAGCAGGGGAGGAGCGTGAGGAGTTCTTCACCTGAGGAGGGAAGAGCAGCAGAGACAATGTGTGACAAACTGACTGCAACCCCTGTTCCCTGTCTCCCTGCGCCACTGGGAGGGAGGAGGCAGAGAAAATTTGGAGTAAAGTTAAGCTCAGGAAGAAGGGAGGTGTGGGGGGAAGGTGTTTTAAGATTTGTTTTTATTTTCTTGTTACCCTACTCTTGATTAGTAATTAAATTAATTTTTCTCCAAGTTGAGTCTGTTTTGCCTGTGATGGTAGCTGGTGAATGATCTCTCCCTGTCCTTATCTCAACCTACAAGCCTTTCCTCATATTTTCTCTCACCTGTCCAGCTGAGGAGGGGAGTGATAGAGTGGCTTTGGTGGGCACCTGGCATCCAGCCAGGGTCAAAACATCACACAGTGCTTGTGGTACTCATATCTAGAATAAGCCAAGTGGTTTTTCGCCTGTGAAAGGCTTAGTGCTGCTTTCTCTGGTTGCCAGAGGATTTGAGTGGAGATAGTTGTTTTCTAAATATACACACACACAAAAATTATCTTTGGTTTTTTTTAAAAGCAAAAATTATTTTTAATATAGACCTCTAACTGGAGGACTTCACTGTTACGATGAGACTGCTGAAACTATCTATGTGGAATGGTGTAAAGTATGCTCTGTATTGCCCAGCATCTGTTGCCTCAACCGTTGCCCAGGACTTGTTTGCCCATATAATCAGACTTGGCATTTACATAGCTTGCAATTAGTTTCAGGGCAGTTAATTGAGGCGATCTCGCTCAGTCTTTCATAGGCCTTACCCCTTTAAAGGTGCTGAGGTGATTAACTTCACTTTTAGACACTGGCTGGAACATACTTCCAGCTTTGACCTGATAATCTTTTTAAATCCTGTTGCCAGACCCTCCTATTAGGGGATGAAGAAAGGAAGAAGGACCCTGGGCATAAAAGGGCTGACCTGCTAGAGGTTCTCCAGTCCAACATACATATGTGTAATAGATTTCCATTAAACAAGACTTTTTTCCTAAATCAGCTGTTTGTAGGGTCAGGCTGCTCTGCTGGTTTCTTAACCTGTCTTTTGCCCATAAGTGACCTTTTTTTTTGTTTTCCCAAGTACTTGTAAGTAGCTACGATGACCTGATACTAGAAACAGCTTCTCATCTCAGAGATTAACCTTATTTTAACATGTGAATTCTTCATATGTCAAAATCAAAATGACAGCCCTGCAAGAACTAAAGCCTCTTGATTGCACTAAAACTGAAACATGAGGCTTTGACTGGATTCTACAGGTGTTCAATCTTTGAAATGATATTGGCACATTGCAAGTCATCAAAAAATGTGATTTTTGTGAAGGTGATGGTAGATAATTTAAAGGGAAACATTTTTGCTTCCTCTCTGTACATCGGCATTACATTTCCTCACAGCCTTGTAACACTGACAGCGCAGGATAAGAGAATAATCTCTGGCTTTGAACTATCTATTTAAAAACCTGTGGTTCAGTTGCCTCTACAGGTGTTCAATCTTTGAAATGATATTGGCACATTGCAAGTCATCAAAAAATGTGATTTTTGTGAAGGTGATGGTAGATAATTTAAAGGGAAACATTTTTGCTTCCTCTCTGTACATCGGCATTACATTTCCTCACAGCCTTGTAACACTGACAGCGCAGGATAAGAGAATAATCTCTGGCTTTGAACTATCTATTTAAAAACCTGTGGTTCAGTTGCCAGCTGAATAGCTATTCCCTGTGGCCCCACTGCCAGGAATTACACTTGACCCTTGGAAAATACAGCATGGAATTTTTTTTAAATTATTTTTTTTACTAATAGGTGTGAATATCCTTTTTGATGTCATTAGGTACCTCTTTCATACTGCAGCTTATAAGAAACTTGCATGTTCATGTCAACATCTGGACCAACTTGATACTCAGTCATTTCTTGAGGTACTCTTCAATGTTATTGTTCTGATTCTTGTGGAGCTTGTTTACTGCAAATTCAGATGTCACCAAACTTGACCAGTAAGAACTATTTTCAAGGAGAGAGTAAGCAGTTTAGTTGAACCCTTGGGTTAGGTGTTGCCCTTCTTTAGAAGGAGAATGTGAAATGGGATTCACGGCTACGATCCCCTCTACTCAAGCGTAGTTTCATGTGTTATCTTCATGGGTTAAGCTTTCTTTTGTTTAGTGTTCCATGAGGACTGCGAATAAACACTTCATTTTGTTTCAAGGTAAGTAGGAAATCTGAGGAGCTTATGAGTTTCATGAATATAGGGGAAAAATTGACTTGCTGCTTTTGGCTCTCTTGACTTTACCTTTTAGGGTGATGTGTGCTGGGACTTGAGCATCTATCCTCTCTTGTATTGCTTGGTTACATAAAAATTAATCCGCCTGGAGGTTAAATATGCAGAACTGTCTGCTGCAAGGGATATTATTGTTAGGTTTAAAGCGTCCCTTGTGACTTCATCCTTGGAGATACTCAAAACCTGACTGAGCACAGTCCCGAGTAACTTGTTCTGGCTGACTCTGCTTCGAGCAGTGGGATCAGACTAGGCAATCTCCAGAGGTCCTTTCCAGTGTTAATTATTCAATGCTTCTGTGACTCACAATTTCTTAATTTCTTAATTTGACCCACTCCTCAAATAAGAGTTTTAAACAGGACTGGTGCACTTCCCTAATCAACAACCAAATCAAGTTGCCTAACCAAGAGGAGAAAAGGAAATATGGATGCATTTCCCGCAGAAATAATCCTACTTCTTCTGCAGTGAAATACACTGATCTGAGGAAAGGTAATGGCATGGCTGGCCTCCAGTTTAATACTCTCAGGGTCAGCTTAGTACTAACTCATGTTGTTGAGTGTAGCCTAATTGGGACAGACTAGTTTTTATTTTCATGCACATGTGCCATTTTTCCATGAATGGATTTTTAACTTCTGATGTTCAGTGGAGGAAACCAGAAGAGGAACATGCTGGAAGTTTCTCTATGCTAAATCTTGTCTGTAAAAAAGACTGCTGAGAGCATGGACCGTCCTGCCTGAACACTCCAGCCAGAGAACGTCTTTGCTTTTCTGTGAAAGAACAGCTGATCTTGTTCACTTCATGTGGTCATTTGTCCTTGAAGTGTAGTACTTTGTGGAGATGACACCCAAAACTTGTTGGGCTGACCTGAGGTGGGATTGAAATATCTGTGAGCACGGGTTGGTATGTGATGTTTAGTTATGAGGTGAAAAACAAACCCATCTTAGATAATGAACTGAGTTTGTTTGCACATCTTTTGCATCCACATCTGCCTTGCTGCAAATAGCTGTTGTAGTGTTGTCAAGTTCTCCTATAGCTTGTCTACAGTGCTTTAAATTCTTCTAGGGAAAACAGCATTTAATAGCAAGGTACCTATCTTGTTGACCATTTTGATTAGGTGTTACCTTGCTATTAATTTACTGATGTAAGCTGATGTTAATGTAACATGTGGTTTAACTAATAAATAGCTCTGTGCTGAAAGTGAACTGTCTTGTCCCCTGGAGCACAGCGACATGGGAGTCCAATGCTTGGATGTGGTCACACAGAGGCAGTTAAGTGCTATGCTGAGTACATGGAGAAGTGTGTGGATACCACTAGTGTTCTCTCCAGCTTGTCATGTGAGTTACTGGAATACTGAAGTGTTGAGTAACCTTAGGATTGCACTGCGCAGTCTGTACAGAGATGAGCTCTGAGACTCTCCGTGCAACACACTGGCAGCCTGTTTTCTCCAAAGGTAGCAAGTATGATGGGCATAGGGGCGCTTGGAAGCACTTTAACAGGTAGTAATCCAAACTACAGAAGGGACCACCTCTTGTGTCCGGTGAACAGTACTGTATAATACTTGTCAAGGACATAACTTCAAATTTCTTTACAGCTAGATACTGTAAACTTGCTAATGTTTTGTTTTCTGTTTCTCTAAGATACTAGCAGACCTCAATCTGTGGCTGTTTATACATGTGGCAGCAACTTTAGACTGGAGTAACAGACATGTATAAACACTGATCTTTCTGTTAAACTTGAGACCCTACTGATCTGCTTAATGACTCTGTTACAGTCAGATCTGAGGAGTTAGCCAGGAGACTAATAGAAATGAAGTCACTATACATAGCATATATGGAAAAGGGAAACCCAAGGTCATTCAAAATCAGATTAGGGCAGTCCTGGATCACCTACGCCACTGGTGTATTTTAGGTATTTTTAAGATCTATTCGAAGACAAATGAAATATTTTTTCTTCTTTTGGGATAGTGGACTCCTGGGCACTATAGTGCATGCTCAAAGCACCGGAGCAGTACTTAGATCTTAAATTCTTTGATGTAATTTGGTGAACTCATTTTACCTGTATAGCTTATTGTCATCTTACATTGCTTTATTAGCTGTGGGGACACAGATGTGGCATAAACTGTCTGAAGTGTTTATTTGCATAGCATATCTATGCCTTTGAGGGAAAACAACATTGAAATTTTATTTTCCAAGTAAACAACATGGAGGAGCATACCATCAGTTTTTAATATGCTGCTTCTGCACCCTGGTGCACTGCTAAAAGCACAATTTTCCTGAAACTGTATGAACCTTTTTCTCATCTTTCCAAATAACCACTCTAACAGCACTGTTTCTTTCAGCCCTACACACATAGGCAAAATTTTGGAAGTCTGCTGCTGCCTTCAGCTTTCAAGGTTGTAATTCTTTAAAATAGAAGAAGAAGCGAAATTTCATCCATCCTGGCAAGGAAACAGAGTTTCAGATGACTAGGATCACCTCCCTCGCACTTCTTCCCACCCCGCACAAGACATGCGTCAGTAAGAGGACGGGCGGTTACAGAAATGGCTACAATATCAGCTACTTTGACAGAAAGTTCATCTTTATGCAGCTAAAGGCCTTGAAAACTGATAATTTTTACACAGCATTATGAACTTTCAATAAAGCTTTTTTGCTATGCGTACATGCTTGCAGTCGTGGTTAAGATCACTTGATTCTGGCTTGGCATATCAATTGTGCATATATTGTCATGTGCACCTATACACAGTAGTATCAAAGCACTAGCCTGGAGGCAAATGCTGGGATGGGGTCTGTTCCTGTTCAGTCTCAGAAAACTATTCTATTAATAAACTGAGTAAGTCTTTAATTGCCTTGGACTGTTCTCATGGGAGAGTGCTCTAGAACCCCATTTCTTTGCTTCCAATCATTGAGCTGCAGTCTAAAATGTAACACACATTTTTACCAGAGACGTTTATTATCATGATAGAAATGGGTCAAGAAGGAGGGGAGACTAGAAGGGCTGATCACAAGTTCTTTGTTAATTTGACTAGCCTAACAGCCCATGGGAGGCAGAATTGTGTATACTTCCACATGAAGCTTTGTCGGTCTCCAGTGACATTAATATTGCATGTATTTTCCAGAGAGACTGCCTCATCCAAATATGTTTCTTTCACAATTTGAGGGATTTCTGTTTAGCTCTGGCACTCTGTTTCATCCTATTTCTGTTGCTCCAGTGATTTAGGTCAGTTAATTTCCCATGTATAATATTTTGATTCTCTGCTAGGAAGCACAATATTCTGAAACCTCTACTGTACCCACAAGAAGCTCGCTCAGATGTGAGCACAAGACACTTCTCCGCTAATGAATGTGCTGTGAACCATTGATAGTTCTACATGGGGCTACATATATTCTGTTGAATGCATCATGCTTGTGTCACGTATGCATTAAAGGCCACTTTTAACTGATGCTAGTCAGCTGGGAAAATGAATGAGGCGTCCATTTGGGATGAATACTGCACTTCAGAGAATATTCCTTGGGATCATGAAGTACCAAATTATTTTTCAAAGGGGAAGGAACTGGTTTTGTAGAGAAAGATTACTGTTCCTGTTCTTTAAAGATGCTACTCTTCTGAGACTATCTTGATTTTTATATTGATATTTCACAGAAAGAACTAGAACTTATGGGATACAAATGAAATTAAATTCAATAACATAAAAGCAAGAATGAGGCAATCTAATGTCCTCTAACTGTGAAATGAGCAAGAAAGGAGAAATAGTGATCCCTGTGATCAATGAGTACAACAAAATGTGTACTAGAGCTGGGTTGTAGTTGTGAGAGAGGCCAAAGCAATCCCAGAATTGTCAGGAGAGGGGCATACTCTGCAGTATGCACCCTGTTATGCCATACTCTTGTGAGAAATCATCTGGCCAAACCTAGTGTACAGCTATAGTCCTTCACAAGATTACATACTCACTCCAAACCCAACAACAAAGTCCTTTTCCTTGGTAGGCCTAGAAAAAGAGTGTCTATCTTAAACTACAAGAGCTTGATTTAACCTCAGTGTAATGAAGATGAAGAGGGAGGGGATGTGGCATCTCCCTGTAAGTACGTGTAGGAAGGGAGGGAAAGCTAATGGATAGGTCAGTATCATCGCAGAAACAAAGAGGTAGAAACCTGGCCTGGAAATGAAAGGGAAGTTGTTGATTGTAAAAACAACTGGGTTCAGCAAGAAACTTCTGAGGTGATAACAGGGATAGAACAAAAAGCATTACTAATCTCAGTTGCAACAGCATGATATAGCTGAGGAAATTGTCCATTTCTGTCAGCCTCAGATTGTTCTGTCTGCCTTTTAGTCTTCCAAATCAGCATTCCCCAGTTGTCCCCTATAGTTACAGAACATAATTCAGTAGTTACCATCAAAGGTGCCTATCCCGTTGGTGGTGTCAGCCATGGAAAGGAAATAAGCCATATTGCTTTCAGAATGAGTGGAAAACCAGGGGCGTTATAGAAATGAAGTTTAAAAAGGGACATTGCTTTTTCATTGTGACCCGTCCAAGTATTTGAAGAACTGAATGTCAAAGAGTTTTCCAGTCTACTCCATGGAACAGGAAATGTTTCATTACAGTCAGCCAGATCTCTCGGGTCTGTGGAGAAAAGGCTACTTGTGATAATTTCTGGGGTGCATGTCTGGGGAAGGACAAGGGAGTGGAGAGAGTAGGCATATAGATTCCACTAGTGGCCTTCAGTGTAACCAGGAACAAATTATTTTCATTTCCCACTCTTCAAATTAGAGAAAAACAAACCACCTTAATTGCATAATGAGCTTCTGTTGGCATAAACTAATGGTAAATATATGAATGTTGAATCATTTAATAGCAGTGAGCAACTGGAGGGAGAGTGGTTTCCAGATGTTGAAGGCCCCGTATTGTTCTCTCTGGAGAGGAACTTACAGTTGATGCTGTGGTCTGCTGTGCAGAGCACCGTATAGATTTCCAGGAAAGCAACCACTGTCATACTGAGGTTCTGCCACCAGTGTTGGTCATCCCTGGTTTGCAGAGCTGTGCTGTGCTACCAGTCCATACTGGCTGACTGAGCCTGAAAGCAGCAGTTGGATAAAGTTGAAGGAAGTATTTCTTAATTTCAGTCTTTTTCTTCTTAAAGAGAACTTGTCAGTCTGACTCTGAAGTTACTGCCTGCCTCTGGAAAAGCTAGCAGCAACCTGGTGGTACTATCACTGAGAAAGCTACAAGTTACCTTTCGCCTCTCTTGCCCTTTCTCCTTGCTTCATTAAAAGCATTTTGAAAAAGGATCAGTCTGGCTAGTGCTCAAATACCAGATGGAGAGTGGTGTTATGAAACAAGGGATTATGGAAATTATTCACTTTGAGCCCAAGGTCCAGAACGGAATCATCTGCCAGTTGAAGTCCTGGAATGCTCTGCAAGACAAATGCCAGCGCTCGAGCAGTGTATTGGCAAAGTACTGCATCAGCCCTGTTGAACCATGCTGGATGTTTCACGTTGTTTCACAGTGTGGTAGTTCTCCATAACCACTGAGAGCTTTAACAGTGGGCTATTAAGAGATGCACGTAGATGTATTGCAGAAAAGGTCATCGTAAGCCCTTTGATGGGCACTCTCAGACCTACAGTGAATGGAGGGGGTGCTCATGCCCTCTCATAAAGCAACTTAGGGAGGTTCACCTAAAGATATCTACTTCAGACCCCCAGATATCCTTGCAGAGGAATGGTCTTTATCCGAAGGAGGGTGGAATTGGCAAGACTAGACAGAAAAGCCCTTGAGGATGAAAGGCGAAGAGAGAGACTTTTATGTGTGCTTGCTACAAGGAACAAATTCTGCTGAATGGCATCCTCACTCTTAGATTGGATTAAATCTCTGACTAATTCGTACCAAGCCTTTTCATGTCCCCACCAGTGCAGCTGTATTTGAGCAGACTAGTAACGTCTGCCTCTGGAAGTGATGACTGCCATCTTTATTTCAGAAACTGCTTGCCAAAGCCTCCGGGAGAGGAGAGTAAATCACAAAACCGCCTCCACCTCTTTCCTCTGTAACTGATTTCCTAACAGATTTTCATTTGCTGGAGGCATGGAGCTTGGCATGGTCTTTGCTGAGAGAGGCATCTCCTGTGTGTTCGGCAGCTGGATGGGAATTGCTATCTGGCCAATTGAAACTGTTTCAGGATTTGCTGAGACTCAAATGTCCAGCCAAGCTGGGAACATGCTGCATGGTTACTATTTTTAAGCTATGTAACAGTATGTACAAATGATATTAACTTCTATCCAGGGTTGAAAGTTTGATGTTACAAGTTATATTTTTGCCTTACTATACCTATAATCTGGATTCCTTTCAAGGTTTTGGTGTATTTTGTAGCATGAGAACTTCTTTTGTCATAATTTAGCCAAAATGTTAAACCAGTTATTTCCTTGCAATATATTCCTGTCTCCTGGTAAAAGCTTTCCTTGTACCTATGAGGAAAATGAATGGTGGGAGGCATTAGACACACTGTGTAACAGAGTTGAATTTTCATTAAGATGCTAGATTTGATCGGTTGTCATTTGACAGTCTCACATTGAAGTTTGTTAGTTGCCAAGGGTTGGATTTTACTTTGCTGGTTTTGATTATTATTGTTACTGAAGATTAGGGAGTGTACCAGAGTGTAAAGAGTGGGTATTCTTATCTTTAGAAGGGGAAAAGTTTATATGAGTAAATTTATCAAGGGTTAATATTAAACTAAGTGTAAGTTGCTGTCAAATTAAGAACTCAAAGTTGTAAGTACAGTAAGAGAGTGCTTTGAGGAAGGGCTAGGATAGATATATTTTTCCCCTCTGAGAATAAAAACATGTCTACAGGAATTCAGCCTGGGATAGGTTACAGAAGAGGTTTGTGAGACCTGTGGGATAGACATCAATTAAATGATATAGCTTATGAATTTATTAAATAAAAGTTATAGGATCATTATGCATGTAGTTTTTCTTCCTGTGATCTAATGAATGGGGATTTAGTGTTGTGTCCATTGAACATGTTCAGTATCTTTTCTTTTGTCTAGAAGCCTCATGCCTTAAGAGTCTAGACAAATAAGTTCTGCTGTGAAAATGAGATATAGCTTCATACTGAATCTGACAGTCACTACAAAAAAAAAGTTCAGAACATGATGGAAACCAGTGTCTTTCTGATTTCCTTCAAATCCTGCTTTGTGTTCTGTTCAAACTCTGTTCGGTCAGTAGTGCTCTTGCTGAGGTGTGTAATTCTCTGCCTTTGCAAAATGACATGAAATTGCTTAATTGTAAATTATGGTCTAATCTAGTGACTGATGTGGGAGGACAATACAGGCCTGTGGTAGCCTGCAGAGCATCTAAAAACAGGCTGCTGCATCTACCCTAGATAGAGTTCCTTGCCATTGCCATTTCTGCTTTTAAGTATTTAGAGAGACTACACAGCAGACATATTCATGGACAACTTTTAAGGAGAAAGGCAGGCTAGGTGTAGTGATCTGAGCTACATGAGTAAGGTAAACCATCAGTGGTTATAAACACACTGTGGGATTTTCTTCATCCGCAGTGAAGCTTGAGGGAGTTGGCCTGCTGATGGAGCTTGGGTCTGTTGGCCATGCATGGGTTGGGGGCAGTGGTGGACTGGGGTGTATGATAGCTGGAGTATAGAGTGCTGGATATATTAACAGTGACAAGTGAAGGCATGTGCATCGAATAAGGTGCTGGTCCTCATCTGCAGATGAGTCCTCGAGATGCTGTTCCTAATTGGACCTTTCTCATTAAGGGAAAGGAGGTGGCAGTTCTGGAGGTCTGGGTTTAAGGTCCAATTCTTAGGTGTTTTTTGAGCTCTGCATGTATGTTTTACCTGGCAATTATAAAGGCTGAGATTGCACCCACAGGTTGTAGCCTGGTCCCAGCCCTTCTTGGACTTTTCCTAGAAGAAAGCTTGGTGTTTGTTTTGTTTTTAAAGTTCAACAGCCTGTAAATGAGGTGGTTTGTGGGTTGGAGAAATCTTTATGGCTCTTCTATTCAAATGTCTGTTTACTTAGGTTTCTTGGCTCCTAAAAGAGTCTTGCAAGATCTGCATTAGGAAAAAAAATCCAAAATTTGTAAGTCCCTCTGCTTTCTGTATTCAGTCTTCCTCTACAGAAACAGGATACACATCCATTAAATAATCTGTTTGAACTCCTCTGGGCAGTGTACTCAGTTTGTGATGCCTTAGCTAGTTGAGTGTGTAGAAGGTGGAATTATGAATCTTTTCATCCTATTTTCAAACTCCTTTCTCCTCTACCACTTCCCTCAAGAAAGTGCCTGTCTCTTTTCCACACCCATAACAGCTGGGAGTTGGAAGCAGCACAAAATAAAACTTACTTTCCCATGTACACTTTTAATGTCTGTAACTGGAATATTTGGTTTTTGTTTTGTGAGAGTCTGGTATTTGCCAAACCACCGAGGAGTAAGCCTTTGAGTTAAAAGTCCAGGCAGCCATCTGCCTGGATTAGAATAAAAGCTGGCACGAATGAGCAGTCTTTGAGTTTGCTTCTGAGGTGTTAAGATGTTTCTCTCGATGACTCAAATGAAGGTGGCTTTGGTAAGGTCAGCCTAGTTTGGACCTCATGATTCTATGTGCCTGGTAATCTTTGACCTGTGTAAGGCAGAATTAGGTCGTAAAAGGGAGAGCTGAAGCACGTCAGCGGCAATAAGTGCATGTAATAGAAGGCAAGCGCGTACTAGGTTAGATGCTAGACTTTTTAACTTTTCAGATCTCAGTGTATGTATTTTACATACACTTTAAAGAATGTTTTTTTTTTTTTCCTCTTGTCACTTGCAGATTGTATGGTTGTATCTGCCCCTTTGTCTCTGTTGATAATCTTTCTTGCATTAACTTCTGTGACTGTTGCAGTCTGTGTTTTGGTACCAGGTTCTGACAGGTAGAAGCCTTCAATTATATAAACTTTTAAAAGTGTGTTCATGTGAGTTTCATTAGAGAATTTCTTTTATTGAGATTTCTTCTTTTAAACAAAAATTATAAATATAGGCTCTATTTTCTTACTGTGTCATGGAATGGCTTGGGGTGATCAGTGTGCTGATAGAGGCTAAAGGCCTCAGAGGACTTGGCTGACTGGGCTGAGGTCATTACAGTGTGCTTGTAGCCTCCAGTCTTCCTTCTGCTCAGAATTTCTAATTGGGCCAGAACAATGCTCATTTTCTGTAATGTTCAGTAAAGCTTTTGTGAAAACCTCCTTTTCTTGTGGCATACATAGCATGTTGGCTCAGAAGGATGAATCAATCCATGCCCTGTATGATGTCAAAAGCTGATATGTCTTGCTGTGCTAAGGTGACTCATTTGTTTTATCCCTATTTGGAGTCCTAGAAATAAAGTTTTGTGAAAGTATCATTCCAGTAATTTCTTAGAGGCCTTTTTTTTTTTTTTTGATATAGGAGCATTCCTCACGTTATTTGATAGTGTTTGAAGAACTCTGGGGAAGTCCAGCTTGTACAACTGAGTAGAAACTAACCATAGAATGGTTTTCTGTGTTGAAATGTGAAATCGGACACAGATTCAAAGCACTTCAAATGAGGGAATTACATTCAACCTTTTTGCACTGGTAAGCGATGGAGTGAAAAGCCTCCATTTGCTTCAGCCTGGTAGTGAAGTCACCTTCACCTAGCGTGAAATGATTGTACACTTATCTCAGAAGTGGGATGTGTGTTGCTCATCAGAAAATGCCCATGGTCTGACTGCTCTCAGATGTGGGGTATGGTCTCTATGGGAAACGCTTGTAGGCTGAGGGCTCCCTATATTGAAACAGGCGGATTTGTGTTTTGAGGACTCATGTTTTCTCAGGAGGATTTGTGGGAGGTGCATGGATTTTACCACCCAGATAACAAATGGAGCATTTGCTGTTGTACACCATTGGGTTTTGAGAGGCCTGTGAAGAGAAGTATTGCTCCTGTGACTTGCTGCATCAGAGAGTGGCCATGCTCCAGAAAGTTAGTCATGAGAGATTTGGTTCTGGTGGGATGTAGTATGTTTTACCATTGGATTAAAAGCACATTTACTTATCTGAAATAAATATTCTTTTGCTGTGCGTGTAGCATACCATGTGATTCTTTACAGCATGGTGACAATTCCAAGATATAAAGAATGCCCCCAGCTTTCCAAAGTGAGTTGGTGCTAGGTGAGAAGGGATGACTGTGTTGGTTACTGGTCGCCCAATGTGAACATTTGTCCCCTGAGGGATCTCCCTAATATGTGGCTGTGTCAGGCATTTAAGCAAGTAGTTCTTCTTGAGCCTGACAGATGGCCTACCATTCCGTTATAAGGGGGCAGCTACCTCTTCTTTGGTATAATTTCTTTTTTTTTCTTCCAAAGAGAAGAGATGATCTGTTTCTTAGCCACTTATTTCGTGTCAGTGTTCATTCAGCGTAGGGACTCCACTGTGATCAAAGAGTTGTGTGTGACAGAGCAGCAGAACAGTATGCTTGTTGAGTTTGTAAAGATAAAAGGTTTTATTTTGTAGGTCTTATCTCTTCTTTACTCATATTGTGGCGCTTAATAAATGGTTAGTAATGAACAGCGTACATATTTTTATTCAGTACCTTGATATGAATTTAGGAACCAAAATGTTATCTGTAACTTCTACTGTATTTGTATGTTTCCATGTTCTTGGATATAATTTGTATTTCTTTTCAAATCATTACTGGATTGAGTTTTTCTTGATGTGAGAATTCTGTGGACTGTTTGTGCTTCAATCTTCTGCTTAAGAATGGGTTCTTGTATTTGCAACCAAGCTCATATTTGATCTCTCTTTCTCCCACTTTTGTCCTAGCTTGGGAGGGGAGTAGACAGGAAAGAGGTGGAGACCCAAAAGACTCAGTCCCGTACGGTGGGTAGAAGCCCTCCAGATCAGGTTTGATAAGTATATTAAAAACAAACTTCTTTTTGCCAGCATATTTGCTTAAATGTTGAATTTTATGAACGGGAGCAGATCTAAATACCATCTTAAAACACACTATGGACAGTGCTGACGTTCCGTTTTTCCGTCTGGTATAAAAGGGAAACTGCAAACAATGGCAACCACGCCTTTGTCCTCCTGCTTTCCCATTTCTTGTCTGCATAATATGAAGCTGAAATATTTGCCAATTCTGGCTTTAGCTTTTCTTGTCAAAATTGTCCTCTTTTTGCCATCTGTTCCACAGTCTTACTGCTGTCCTAAGCCTGCACTTTTTGATACCCGTGATCAATTAGAAAGTCACACACATATTGTAGCAAAGTCTATTTCTTTAGTTTCAGCTAAAAGTAGAATAAATCAAATCTTGGGAATAAGAACAGAGCTTTTTCATTTGTTGGAATAAAGACTTTTTTAGTGTGGTTTCCTAAAGAAGGGAGGCTTACGGGATTGAGCCATTTGTCCATCTGCTTTTCAGTTCCTCCTTAATAACTTTTGAACAATTTCATCCAGATTTGACAGGGAATAAAAGTCCCAAAGGTAAGTGATTTCCTACAAGAAAACTGGAGACTGGGTGCAGGAGAGAGTCAAAAATAGGTGTCCCCACTGTCTGCAGCATAAATTTAACAATAATCTGGGTTTAGGCTTTTGCTATTCCAGTTGCAAGTGTGTACTGGCTGCCTAGGTACTGTAGTAATCTCAGAGTTTCCAGGACGTTTTATTGAGTCTCACTTAGGCAGAAGCTGAGGGGCCATGAAAGGGAGACAAAGGCATAGGAAATGTTGCTGGGGAACTGGAAATTTAGGGAAAGGATGAAATCAATGGAAATTGGGACTTTTGGAGCTATCAGTAGTTCTGATTGATGGACCAACCTGCTTTCAGATGCCATGGAGTACTTCAGTTTGTTGATCTCGGACTTCTCAGAAATTTGTCAGTGGTGCATCTGTGGTGTTTGCCTGGCTGTGAAATAACCAAAATATAAGAAAGTATCTACCTTGTGCTCAGAGAAAGTCGGCACTCTGAAATGGAGCTGGGCAGTTACAGAACAAGCAATGAATTTAGGTGTAATTAAGTCAATAGTTTCTACTGGGGAAAAAAAATGGAGAAGAATGCTGGAAAATACATTCCCATAATATTTTATTTTTCCAGGCTCAAATCAATACTTGAATGAGCACTTTTAACAGAAGCGGGGTGGAAAATGTAGGGAGGGTGACTCCTATAATGGAAGTGTATTGACATGGAATATGGGAGCCCTGCATTTGCAACACTTTCCCCAGGAACTTGAATTTGTGCAATCAAATTCATTATGTGTATCATTTGCCAAATCTCTTCCTATCTCTTACATTTGACAGAAGTAGGACACTGGACTTTCTTTCTCGTATATGCATTTGGGTAAAATATTAATATTCCTGCATCTGTGGTGACTGTGAGAAGGAACCACCACCTGGAATTATTCATTGCCTGTGTCTCTGTTTTTCCTTGGTTTCTTTTGTCCTGGGCAAGTGCTGGAGATCCTGAGCGTACTTGCAGTCGTGAGTCAGTGACAACCTCATGCTATTATTGTAAATAGCAACATGAACGCTGTTCTTGCATGCATTTTTTTCATAGGCTTTGTCTTTCTCTCCCAACACTCCAGCCAAGGAATTTACAGAGCTTCTGAGTCAGCTATCAGCTGCCTCGAGACAAAACATGCAGGATACTGCAGGCTTGCAGAATAACCAGCAAGGCACACAAATACCCTGGAAACCTGGCAAATAATTCTTGCCTGCCCTTGCTTTGCCTCCTGTAATTTCCATGATCTCTGACGTGTTGCTTGCAGGTTCCAAGGGCTTTGGGTGTTTACATGAAGAATGCGGAGTTCTGGGGAGTGACTAATTGCCGTGACTGAAGCCTCTGTATTTGACCTGTGGGCATAACTGACTTCACAGCCTGCGTGCAATGGAGTGTCGACAGAACTGCTATATAATGTGCTGCTTGGGCTGCGCTGTGTAAAATGACCTGCTTTTGCAGGTTTGTCTCCAGGCTTAGCAAACGTTGAACACAAAGCAGTAAGTTCCTAGAATGAAAGTAGGTTGGACTTTAACTTTGGGTTCTCTCTGAGTAATCCAGTGCTGCTTCACTCCTATGGTGAAAGAGTACAGTAGAAGTGAGAGTAAGAAATGAAACCTATGTTGTCCTTACATCTGGGTTTATCAGTAATGGACTATGGACTAACAGACTTGAATTACCAGTCCACTGAATTTAGGTCATATACCTTCTATTGCTTATTCTTAGGAAGCGTCAGTCACCCAACGTGCTCATGTAAAGTGAGTGGTGGCAGAGTGGAGTGCAAGAGGTAACACTAAATAGTATTAAACTTACAACATTGTGCTGATTAATGAGGCATATGGCTTTAGATTGTAGGTATTTTGTTGTATCTGTATTACAGACATGCACTGCAATTACTCCTTCAGTGTAAGAGGTGATTTGTTGCAGTTCTTTATAACATTCTTCTTGAGAACAGAAGGGGAGACACAGGCTTAAAGCACAGTGTCAGACTTTTGTAGTAGTGTAGCTGTTACCCTGAGGTGCAAGCCTGGAGCATGTTTCCAGCTTCACAGCAGTGAAGTTAAGATTAAAAATAAGGAAAGCAGTTAGTTCTGTCCTGCTTAGTGATCAGCACTGATATGGGCGTGACATCGCTATCAGCTGGTTAGAAAAACAGCTTCATATGTACTGAGTTCTCTAAGGCAGTTGTCCTAGTAAAGTCATAATCACATTCTCCAATATAACCCATTGTTGTACTGCGGCTTCTGTAGGAAATGTAATTTTTATTTTCAATAACAAACGATTTGAGGCTGTATGTAAAGGTTTCCAGGCCTCCTTTGCTATTGCTAAATGTAAGCAATAAATACGATGTTAGGGTGAAATGCAGGAGTGCCGAAATAAACTGCTGCAGAGTTGTCATCTGGGAAGGGAAGACATGAGCTGTAATGTTTGACTTGGCTTCCTGTCTGCTGGAAGCAGGAAAAGAGCTGGTGAGAATCTAAAAGGTTTTATCCGAGTCCACATATTTCCTTTTTACCTTAATACCCTTTGCAAAAAAAAAAAAGACAAAAAGCACCACAGAAATGCTTTCACTTCCATAGTTCCCACATGTGTTCCCATGCTGCCCTCCTATCTGAAGACAAACAGAACTATTCTTTCTTAGAGAGCGGAGTAATTTGTTATATGTACATACTTAGTATTATGTATAAATGGAAGAGATTTATTACTTATAAAAGAAAGGGAGAGACCGAGTGAAGATATCTATTACTTAAAGTCTGCTATTTGTGATCCAAACAATGCATTCTGTAGGTCTGCAGGCTGCTTCTGAGGGATACCAGAAAAGCCACTTAAGAGTAGCAGACCTCCTGTTAGCATAGTTAATCCACCGAGGACCCTAGCTACGACCTAAAATTTTATAAGGATCTGCATATCAAAAGAAGTTGAAAACCTTAGCATAGAGGAACTACTGAAGATCTCACGAGGATCATGCATCAGCCACATTTCACTCTTACACTGCCTACTTACTGACAGGAATATATGCATAGACTCTGGGTAAGGCAAATGTTTATACTGCTTGATGCAACACAGGCAGGGAAGTTTTTTCAGTCTTGACATCTTTTCTTAAGCATTTAATTGCTATTAGCAGGTTTAACTTCTTTCTAGGATTGCGGTAGACATCACTGGGTTTGTTACCTCACTGTATAAAAGCAGTTGTTTGCAAGGACTGACAGAGTTATCAGCTAGTGCTATGCCATCCTCTTTCCTCTTCTCTATGCTTCTCATGCTTCTCATGAGCAAAGACACATGTCCTTTTAGAGTGAAGGAACCAAAACTTATTTTACTGGTGGAATACCAGCTCTGAAAGTACTTTGTGGTAGCAGAGTTTCTAAGACCATCACATAACCACTGCTGTGGTCTTCCCACAGTGATCTGGTTGTCACAATGATAAGTCTATCTTGTTTTAAAACCTCTGCCTACTTCTGAACATCACATAACACCTACCAATTTACCTGCAACTTCTCTACTGTTCATGTGAAATTATTTTTAATGAAGCTTTCTAGCATCTGACTCAGGTGAAGTATTTTGTGACTTGACAAAGGTGAGATGTCCCACTGTCTGCATGAGGCTTAGTGAGCTTTGGAAGGTTCTGCTTCAGTCAACTTGGGCAGGATTTCTTGGGGTATTGATCAGTTGACTTATTTAGGACCGATGCTTTATTGGTTACTAAGAATCTGAGCTCTCATTTTGGCAAGCTTAGATAAAATTTTGGAAAGAAAAAAAGAGAGCAAGCTCAGTTACGTTTTCTTCTTTTTATTTTACAGGTTAACAATGCTTGTAAGCCAGAGGTGAAGGTGGCTCAGGAGAGCAACATCAGGAAATCTGGCAGACTGGAAGAGAAAAGCTGCCCCCAAGGGCAGCTGCAAAGTGTGAAGCATGGAGGAAAGTAAGAATGAGAAGGTGAACCAGGCTCATGTTCTCTTTGATAGATTTGTCCAGGCTTCAACCTGCAAGGGGACTCTGAAGGCTTTCCAGGAGCTCTGTGACTACCTAGAACTAAAGCCCAAGGACTATCGTTCTTTCTATCACAAACTCAAGTCCAAGCTAAATTACTGGAAAGCCAAAGCCTTGTGGGCCAAATTGGATAAAAGAGGCAGCCATAAGGACTATAAGAAGGGGAAAGCGTGCGCCAACACGAAGGTAAGAGATTTATTGATGGTGGTCAAGACAACTATTACCCAGTTTGTCTCTGGAATACACAATAAAAATGTCTTGATGTAGAAAGATCTTTGCCTGGTGTCAGTATAAGCCCAGGGAAGATTTAGGAATGTTCTCACACATATTGTTTATAATATAGTCACAAATTGTTAGCATTTGACACTCAATCAAAAATTGTGTTTGCTACTACGAAATTTGACTGCACACCTGAATAGGGGAAGCTAAATGGAAATCCTTGGGAATGACCCAGAATATTTATAATTTATTCAGGAGAGGCAGCCTGCAAATATCTATATTTTACAGTTCTGTGATATCAGTACTGTAGATGGGTTAGAAAATCTTTAATTGGTAAACGTTTAATCTTGGTAGACTTTTTATTTTACATTTTTTACTAGACAATAACAGTAACATGAAATTTGCTGTAAGAGTCTAGATGAAAAATATGTATGTTTGGAAAATTCCAATTAGAATTTGAAAATTCTCATGAGTCTTTCAAGAAAAGTGAACTTTCTTGCCAATTTGGCAGAATATTCTATTTACAATTATTTAGAAAGTAATCACTTGTATTCCAGGTTCAGAGGAAAAAAAAACGCTGTGGGAACTCATACCAATTCCTTTTGAAAGGTTGGTATGTGTGGTATTTACTGCAGGAATTCCTGCTTCTACACACACTCCCTATTTTTTTTTTTTTTTGTTAACCTGAATTATTGTGAGCTGGTATTTATGTGCTGTGTCCTCGTTGGATGTACAGTATGAGTTTATTTATTTGTTTTGTTGTTACTGAAAGCATTTCTTTATATCATTCATCAAAATGTGAATGGAATAGGTTAATTTTGCAAATAATCATACACTCTTCCTTTTTTTTTTAAAAAAAATTAAGACAGTGTGGAATATGATAAAATTAGAACAGGATTCTGACCTCCTTCATTAATGACAATAGATGCTGCTTCTTCCCTTGTATATTCACCTTTGGGTAGAAGGAAATATCTTAAAAGGAGGAATTAATGACTAATTCATCAGTACAGAACTAAGGGGGAAATATATCCTGTTTAGGATATCTCAGTCATTTTGAATCTGTGGACTGAATTTTAATTCCCAACTAGATATTAGAAAGTTATCTTAGTTTCTTGATTGTTTATTCTGTTCCACTTTCCAATGCACCAGTATGGATGGTGGCATTTATAATTAATTACTGCAATAACACTTGGAAAAAATACTACTGGGCCAAGGTCCACTTGTCCTAGATCTTGTAAAGATAATGCTTTCCTCAAAAAGTTTACAATTGGTACCTCAGGTTAAAGATAGCAGTTGCATATAGATTAACTTGAAAAAAAGAAGATAATTAGGCAGTGTTGATTGTCATGGTGGGCACTAGCTTCAGCACTCCAAAAGTCCAGCCACTGTTAAGGTTGATATTTTTCAGGCAGCATAAGAAAGGAAGGACTTACAGGAAGACAGATCTAGTGATTTTTATGTTTATTTAGGAATAAACCTTCCAAGCACTGTGCATGTCATGGGGAAAAATTCAAACTTATTTTCTGAAAACTCGACTGCACTTTGCATTCATTGGATTCAGGAATGGGTCTTATTTTGAATGAAACATGATGGGTAGAATGGAAATAGGGTGTTAAAGGCTGTGAAATGAAGACAGGTGGCTTATGTTTCAATGAGAAAGAAATTGAGCAAGCTGTGGAAGAATGTAGAGCTATTTTAGCTTATTTGAAGTAATAGACTAAAAGTGGTTTTGCATTTGGGCTCTGCATGTATCTTAGTGGGCAAGACTGTATTGGTTAACACTGAAGAAAAGGTTGCATTGATAATAAAGATGCAACACAAAAGAAGAGATTTAATGGAAGAATAAGTGAATGACTTTGATAGTGCTTGGCTATGAGGGCGTCCAAAAAAAAAGATATGAGCGGAGGCTGGCATCCACCTAGGAAAGACATTCAGAAAATTGATTGTGAGACTTCTCTAGAAGGGAAGTGGTGAGGTGAGTTTAGAAGGACGTTAGGGCTCTATTTTGTTATGTTGAGCTTGAACTGACAACTAGGCAGCCATGAGATGTCAGAAACGTGGAGATTTTAGCTTGAACAAGAAGTAGTCAACTCTGAGTTAGTAAAGTTCTGTGAATCTACAGCACTGTCAGACTGATTGAACCAGTACCTGTGAATGAGGTGATGCAAAGGCAAACTGTAGAAGAAGAAGATAAAGAGATGACGGGCCAAGCCGTGTGGGAATTTGGCGTTAAGAGGAGTGGGAGAAATAAGGGAAGTCTGAAAGAATAGCTGGAGATGTAGAGGAGTACTGAGTCTTAAAAGAAATCGGAAAAGGTCATGCTTTCAAGAAATACATGTAGCCAACTGTCTATAAAACATCTTTTCAAGTGCAGTTGAAAAGTAGCTAAAAGGGGTAGAGCATGCTCGAAGAGATGTTTGACTAAACAGTTTGCTAGAGATATTGTACAGTCCAAAAGCTTAGCCTATTTTGTTCACCAAAGCCAAGCTAGAGAGAGTGTAGGCTGGAATTGGAGAAATGAGATCAAGAGAGTGATTGTAGAAGTGGTGTGCAGTGATCTTAGAGATGAGATAGTGGTGAGATAAACACGACTCATGGGGTCATGCGTGACTCTTCCTCACTTAATGATGAGAGACAAACCTCACAACTTGCTGATGGCAGTGTGAAGGAGCAGAGGGGTGGGAGGGGGGAATGATTGCAGTGGAACTGTCAGTGTTCACACTGAACTGGTCTCTGCTAGAGGAAAGGGAGGGCTTATTTGTAGCTGCTGCTCTCCTGTGTGGGTGACAAGGAGGAGAAAGAGAGTAAAGGAAAAGAGGAAGAGAAGTGGAGGCAAGCCAGAGAGTAGTTTGCTCTAAATTTCTAAGAAGCTGTTGGTGAGGTGCTGTATAGAAACACTAGTAAAAAGAGTAGATGGTGAATAAATTAAAGGTGGCACCCCCTCTGCCCCAACCCAGAAACATACAGGACTGTGGGTTTGGGATTCATGCCATTTTTAGTAGTGAAATTGGTAGCTGAGAGAAAGGGAAATTTAGTTAATTTTTTTTTTTGGTAGTATGTCTTAAAGACTATGTATATAGTTGTGATGGTGAATTATTTTTGTATGCATTTACATATAAAATTTGTTAAAATTTTTAATGTAAATAAATGATAAATCATAGAATCATAAAATCACAGAATGGTTACAGTTGGAAGTGACCTTCAAAGGTCATCTAGTCCAACCCCCCCTGCGTGGAACAGGGACATCTCCAACCACATCAGGTTGCTCAGAGCCTCATCCAACCTGGCCTTGAACGTTTCCAGGGATGGGGCATCCACCACCTCTCTGGGCAACCTGTTCCAGTGCTCTACAACTCTCATTGTAAAAAATTTTTTTCTAATATCTAATATAAACCTATATAAATATATATTCTTTTTATATTTTTCATATGTGTTTCTGTTAATTACTTGTTTCCTATCCTGATAGTATCTGCCATTAAATGTTTATATGTATTTCCTAAGAGATAATAATAACAGCTATTTAAAGTAGAGGCCTTTTGAGAACCGAATCATATCTAATTTGATGTTTTTTATCTCACTTATGTGAGATGATGGTTAATGTAGTTTGCAAACTACTGATTTAAAAAATACAGACATTTAACTGTGAATGTGGAGATGATAGAATTTAAAAAAAAAAAAAAAGAGAAGTCAGTCATTTCTTTAGTAAGCTCAGCTTCTATACACTTGCACATATACCAGTTTTGAAGTTCTTATCCTCTGTAGTGTAGCTCTTATTTATCCATTTAAAAATTGGTCAGGGATGATGTGCTGTGACTGGAGTTGGGCTTAACTGGAGTTAAGCAGTTAGTGCATCACATGGCCAACACCCAGGTTAACCAGGATTCAGATAATCGGTGTTCATGAAAGCAAGACTTGGTCATGATGGGTTGTTCAGATGTAAACAGTTATAAATGGTCCACTTTATTCATTGATTATACAGAGAATGCAGGATTTCAGTTTGCATTTAATGTTTCCTTACCATGTTGTTACTGAAAAGTTAATATAATCTGTCTGAAAGATCTTGAGCAAGAAGTGTTTCTGAAGGGTAAGACAACTTTAGAACATAGAGTTGCAGCAGTTGCGTGGAATCATTGAGGGGAAAGGGAACAAGGAACAGCAGTAGCTGCCTTTACTTGGCTGTACTTGGTGTCTCATGTAGTTACTGCTGCCTGTGAGAGTATCAGAAGGTAGGTTTCTACAAGAGATCTGAAACTGGAAGAAGTGTTAGAGATGGAAAAGGGAGCAGAATCTTTTCTTCTGTTTTTAGTTGTGCTTAAAACTTACTGTGTTTTATAACAACGTAATTTAATTTCTTTGTGATGGTAAAAAAAAAAAAAGGCAACTTTGGCCATTATTTATTTCACTGACTATCATATATTTTACATCCAGAACATCTAGAGCCTAAAACATAACCAAGGTGTTGTTAACCTCCTCCTTGTTTGGGGATGAGGGGAAGATTGTCATAGAAAAAAATGTTTTTACATTTCTATGACAAAATTACAGGCAATTAATTTATAATTTGATTGCATAGACTGGAGTTTGAATAGTCTGAATGTAGTACAATTCCTTTACCATTGTGTACTTCATCACAACTATTTGATGTGGGGAAAGTTATCAAAGACTAAGTCACCCAACTCAGTGTGGTCTTGTTGCTCATTGAATCCAGTCTCTTTGAACATTGTAGTGGTCAGATGAGCAAAATTACTGCCTGAATAAATATAATGCGCTCAGCTAACTTTCTTACAAGTTTAAAAATGAAAGACTAGGTGGTATTTGAGAATTATACTTACCTACAAAGATAACAGCATTAAATTTGAAGAATGTATTAGATGCTAATTGATTATCCCTTTTAACAAATGATGAGTTGGACGCCTTTTTAATATACAAGTCTATTTTGAAATTTAATAGCTCAGTCGTTGGGCTCGCCTTTTCTCCCATATGCCTTCAGGTTCCTGGAGCTACTAAAGAAGCAATGCTGTTATTCTTCATTTCCCTTTCCTCTAAACTTGGATCTCTGCCCTCAGATTTATGTGGCTTCTTATCTTATACAGTACTCTTACTTTGGATTTGCATGTCAGTTTTTATGTTGTTACTCTTGTAACTTGTACTGTTCTATTCATCATTCAGGCTTTCTGTTTCCAGTTTCACATAATTTGCAGAATTTTTGCACCAGTGAATAACTGGTGAAAGTGTAGTGACCTGTAAAAATTGGCATATGGGAACAACCAAAGAACAAAGAGCTTTGCTTTGGGATAGGCTCTTTATCAGAAGACGGTTCTGGTTACATTTTAGCATAGTTAAGAATTTCTCAAAAGGCTTTGTTGTTCAGCCATAAAGGTATGTGAGGATCTGGAAAATACTCACATGGCAGCAGCAGTCACCACTGTAGCAAGGGTTTTATTCTGTGGGTCTGGTTTATACTTAATAAAAATCAAAGTACAAAAATGATATGACAAAACAGACTGTGAAGGCACATAACCATGCCAACTTTCTTTGTGGATCTCAGTTTCTGGGGGTAAGAAGTGTGAACTGACTATCTTGGTTTTTTAATCTTAAAAGAAATGATCTTGCTGTATCATTCATTTCTCTGAAAATACTTCCAACACTAGATATGCAAGTAATTTACATTCTCAAGCTTTTTATTAGCCTCTGATAGTGTTCGTGAGTAGAGTGGAAAAAGATATGGGAAGATGAAAGACCTTTGATATGACAAAGATCAGGTTGGAGAACACGTGTTGTGATAAAAGTTGTCTAGTCACACAAAGTTCATATTTCTATTATATTTAGTTTCCTGAGGTTTCCTTTGGTGCAATAGTAGAAGCACCAGAATAGGTATGCTGGGGCGCTCTGACTTGACTACTGTCCCTGCTACTCTAAATGATGATGTTTATAAAAACACTAGCATCTCCTGTATTTATCTGCCTTAGCCATTGCTAAGCTACTCAGTGATGACTGAGAAATTTTTGGTGTTACTGAAGATTTTCTCAAGAAAGGCCAGCTCAGGCTTTGGAAGATGAGAGGAAAACACTACATCACCTCTTTTTTTTTTTTTTTTTTTTAAGAAAAAAAAGCACACGGATGGAATGCGGAGAAGCCTTCAGAAATATTGCTGTTCTCCGGGTGCTTACATAGCTTGGAGAGTACTCCTTGGTGTCTCTTCTTAAAAAAAGGGTTTAAAAGAGGCAAGTGACTTGCCTGCTTCTCCAAACTTTTCACTGCTCTATGATGTGCTTTCTTTTCAGGTTCCAGTAACTGCTTTAATGTATCACTAAAGGTGGCAGAGCATGGCAGGTAGCAATAGAAAGACCAGTCTGAAATTTCAGCTTATGTTACAGACAAAGAGCACTTACTTCTAAGAGCCATGGGATGCTTGGAAACCGTGGCAAAAATATCTTTTTTTTCCTCCTAGGAATGTAAAGTTACTCTGTGCTGGTTGTTTTGCAGTGTCTGATAATTGGGGCTGGACCCTGTGGCCTTCGTACAGCCATCGACTTATCATTCCTAGGAGCCAAGGTGGTGGTCATAGAAAAGAGGGATGCCTTTTCCCGCAATAACGTGCTGCATTTGTGGCCCTTCACCATACATGACTTGAGGGGACTTGGCGCCAAAAAGTTCTACGGCAAATTCTGCGCAGGATCCATAGACCATATCAGTAAGTACAGCTGCTGCTGGGCACAGCAGCACTTGGTCTTTGTTAGGGAAGGGTGGGTGAGAGCATGGGGGTAACTCATTAAAATTCAGCCTATACCAGTCATGGCTCTCAACTCCTTACGGTACAATTCAGCATTACCTTTGGATAGTGTGTTTTGGGCTGGACCTAGATGTGAAAGAATACATTATGCTATGAGGTTATCACACATGCAATAATATATCTGTCATCTTTTACACCTATTACTTCCCAAGACGTATCTTTTTCCTAAACTGAAAAGTACTTTTAAGGTTCAAACCTTTTTTTTCTTTTTGGATGGATAATTTTCATATTTTTACTGTTACATTCCTGCAGCTGCCACATTATTCTGTTTCTCTTGAGCATTGTAAGCGACTTGTTAAAAATAAAAATTACTGAATGCTTTTGAACATTCTTGTGAATGTTGATCTGAAGGGAGGAACAGTTTTGGCTTTGTTAATTTTTGAAAGAGTAATTAGGATATTTTCAAGAACAGTGTCAGCCTATGAATAAGTTTTGATTAAACAAAGGTTTACATATTAAAATTTAGAAGAATTTTGATGAATCTTAAATTCTGAGAACTCAGTCTTCTCTGAAAACTGAATGCTTTGGTGGAGGAGTTGTTCATATTTTCAGTTTTTCTGTTTTTCAGTTATTTACTGGACATGGCACAGCCTGATTTTGCCTGACAGTCTGTGTTCTCCACTGGGCATAAGTGGGAAGTATAAAGTGGCACAAACATAGTAGATAAGATTTAGCTTCTTGTCCAAAGCAAAATCTGGTTTGGATTTTTTGGTTGGTTTTTTTTTTTTTTGGCAGTGAATGGTAAAACTGGAAGTCTTGCAGATTGCTTTTTCCCTTCCAGTTTCTTGTAATTTTTATTCTTCCAGTACATTGTGCATGCTGTAGTCTTTTGTGTCCCAGCTCAGCTGAAATTTAGTGTTTAGGTGGAGTATTTTTTCATTTTGGTATCTGAAACATGACAGTAAGGTGTCTTCCTTCAAGTTAACAGAGTTTGCACACCGTCATTTCATACCCACTACCTACATTAACTGAAGAGGAAGGAGGTGGTGACAACTTACTATGCCATCGCAAACCCAAAGGTGTTAGGATAAAGGTGCAGTTCAGTATTACATCTAGGCTGATCAAATGGCTGCTTGCCATCTGTGACGGAAGTGCAGTCCTGCTTGTGCTGTCTTCCCTCCCTCTCCTGCACTGCATGTTCCGGTTGTTTCCCTTGTTACTGATTTGGGGACTGAAACATAAAAAAAAAAATAATATTTACTTTTTATTCTTTGAAAAGGGCTGAGGTTTCAGTTATATAGAAGTTTCTTGGCATGCCATGACATTAAGCACCAGTGCTACTAGGATGAAGTGCCGGGAACACAGCTGGGAAAAAAGTAGCAACTGGCCTTTAAATCAGTTTATCAGTAATGTCAAACACAGACGTGTGGGCATTGTGCACTCTTTTTTTTTATTATTTCTCTGTCATCTGCTTTTTTGCAGGTATCCGTCAGCTCCAACTTATCCTTTTGAAGGTTGCCTTGATCTTGGGAATAGAGATCCATGTCAATGTGGAATTTCAGGGGCTTGTTTATCCTCCGGAGGATCAGGAGAATGAAAGCAAGTAGCATTGAAATGGGTAGTAGAGAAAGGGGAAGTTATGGTAGGATACACAGACTCTTGCTCCTTAACCCTGCTTATGACTCGAAGTCCTTTCTTCATGCTCCGTTAATGAAACTAATGATTAATACATTTTTGCTTGAATTTTTAGTAAGATTTATTCCTTCTAGTGACAAATTCAAATGAGTTACTATGTAAAAGAAAATAACCTCAAGTACTACACGGAAATAGACCACAACAGAGTAGATCGTAATTGCTCCTAAAATATTTAAGCCTCTTACACTTAGAAGATATCTTTTTAAAACAGCTCCTTTCCTTGCATTCACTGAAGGTATTTATATCAGTGAATGATCCATGTTATGCCTTTTGTATCTTTATGAAACCTGTTCTCTTATGACCACAGGAGATGGTGACTGACTTGTTTTTTGGCAGCCTATTAATTGAATAGATAGTAGAGAAGGTATGAAGGTTGTAGTGATCCTTAAAGGCAATAGTCAGGGAGGGTTTATCGAAGCTGTCTCTGCTTCTGATTAACACAGAGTAGCTGTGTGAGTCAGCAATAGCCCTGCCAACAATATAGCTGTCCTGCAGTGTATCTTTACTGACCGTGTAAGAAAGGGATTTTGGACAGTAAATGGTTTTATTTATTTGTTCTATTATAAGCACTGTTTATATTGTCATTAATTTGGAGTTTATCAACAGGAATAGGTTGGCGTGCATTGGTCCACCCAAAAACCCATCCAGTATCTGAGTATGAGTTTGAAGTGATCATTGGAGGGGATGGCAGGAGGAACACCTTAGAAGGTAATGATGTGTCCATAATTCGCTTTGAAATAGAACTTATTCTTAAATTAGTTAAAACAAAAATGACCTTTAATATCCAAATCAAAATCCGGATAGACATTTGACTAGTAAAAGGGGAGATAAAAAGTCCTTGTAAAAGTCAAAGACGTGTGGGTCATCTTTTTTCTCTTCCTGACCACTAGCAACAGAATTAGATGTTTTGACCTGGATAATTTTTTCTTTAGTTGAGTAGTGCTGTAGCTCATACTTTTGGGAGTAGGAATTGAAATGTCGAATATTATTCTATGTAGTAGAGAATTCTGTTTTAATATTTTTTGATGCAAGTTGCAATTTTGGTAAAAGAAGTAAGAAAGAGAGAGAAGCTTTTTTCTGATGAAGCAGTTGTTACTTTCTCTGTGGAGGAGTTTGTAATTCATCAGATCCATTCTTTGTTTTGTGGGGGCATCTGTCTATGGCGTGCTGAGCCTTCTCTGAAGGTATGCTCTGTTTTTCAATGTTACTGCTTTATCCTTCCCATAGGGTTTCGGCGAAAAGAGTTCCGTGGTAAACTAGCAATTGCTATCACAGCAAACTTCATCAATCGCAACACCACAGCTGAAGCCAAAGTAGAAGAGATCAGCGGTGTGGCCTTCATATTCAACCAGAAGTTCTTCCAGGATCTACGAGAAGCCACAGGTTTGGCAGCAATTGCCAGATTTCCAGTGAAAACTATTTGTCTTTATTATTACAATTTTGTAACTCAGGTATCATGTTTAATCAATAAATGAACATCTTGTGCAAGGAAGTCAGCCATTACTGTCTCTCTTTGAATTCTGACTTCCTCATTTTTACAGCTGTTCTATACAGCTGTACAAAGCAGATGTGTATCATTCAGATGTGTGTAATTTTTGTTCAGAAGTGGAGAACTTATTTCCCTGAAGATTTTCAGGAAATCTGAGCCCTAAATAGGAAAAATCTGAATCCTGAGTTCCGTTTCCTGCACTCGACATCCGAATGCAAACTTTAGAATGATGATAAATGTATTTTTTAGAAGAGGTAGCTATATGCAGATGAAATGTGCTGTTTGTGGTTTTGTTGAAGATTCATATTTTAAAGTCACCAAAGGCATAAGAGAAAGCTGCTTGGCATTTTCTCTGGAAGGCTTTCTAACCACATAGCTTCAATTTACTTTCTCTTGATAGAGCTCTTGTGTTACACGTAACATGTAACTTGTTCCTTCACTACCATGTCTTTTGTTCTGTCACAAGGTATTGACTTGGAGAACATTGTCTATTACAAAGATGATACACACTATTTTGTCATGACTGCCAAAAAACAGAGCTTGCTGGAAAAAGGAGTAATACGACATGTGGGTATTGACTTTTCCTATACTCATTATAAATTAAGATTTTGGTACAATTTGCTTTCAGTATGCTGAAAGAAGGGAGAAACTCTCTTTTTTCACCACATAATGTTTTTATGCAGGTGTATTTTAGACCACAAATATATGTGGTTAATGCCCCTCTGAAGTATTTTGGGCCATCAGAAGAGTGTTACAAGATCTATCCTCTCCAAATTTGTATTCCTTTTTAGATTTTGGGGTTTCTTTCATTTTAAGATAAAATATGCTTAAAGAACCTTTGATAGCTTGATTGAGCTTCCCTCATTTTATGGTAATGAAACAGCGGAGAGTGAAGAAAGTATTGGAAATATATCTAATCCTGACAGAAGCTGATTTAAAAGTAGTTTGTCCACAAATGAATAAATATGGATTGAGGTCTTGTGCCTTTTGTCTGAAGTGTGTGAAGACAAATGCTCAGAAGTTTCTTAGCCATTTCACAGTCAGAAATGCTAGTAGGACTGATTACTGTTTGCAATATCAAATTTACAAATTTTCTCTCGGAAGCATAAAAACAGATAAGAATGAAAGAAATTAGAGGGCAAGCCTGTATCAGTGGATTTGTAGGAGTTTTAATGCCAACTGTTATATATAGGAGTCTTAAAATAACTGTGTGGATTTGACTATTTCACTTTAAATTTCTCTTGATGGTAGGATTATGCTGACACAGAGTTATTACTCTCACGGGAGAATGTGGACCAAGAGGCTCTGCTAAACTATGCCAGAGAAGCAGCTGACTTCTCCACTAATCAGCAACTGCCATCATTGGACTTTGCCATCAATCACTATGGTCAGCCAGATGTGGCCATGTTTGACTTCACGTGCATGTATGCATCCGAGAATGCAGCCCTGGTGCGGGAGCAGAATGGCCACCAGTTACTTGTGGCACTGGTTGGGGACAGTCTCTTAGAGGTTTGTGTTTTAAATTTATCCTATGTAAACAGTGGCTTGAAGCATAGCCAGAAGCCATTGCACCCATCACTGAAATATGCACTGCCTATAAGGTGGTTACTATAAGGAAAACGGCTGTTTATTATATAATAAAGTGGGAGGTTTGAAGGAAGGGTAGGAGTGTTGGGAAAACAGAATATTTAGGATAACAGTGGGAGTGAAGCTTTAGGCTAATTACTGAGCTATAATTTCCCAGCAGATTACCATCTGAATATATTCTTGTTAATTGTTTACAGTTTTCCCTAACTGATGCTTTTCCTTTCTCTGCTTTTTTTTTGTAAACTCAAATATTAGCCATTTTGGCCAATGGGAACTGGAATAGCCAGGGGATTTTTGGCTGCAATGGACTCTGCTTGGATGGTACGAAGTTGGTCACTCGGAGCTAGTCCTTTGGAAGTTCTTGCAGAGAGGTAATAGAAAAAATGCGTACACTTTCAGTTCTGATCTAATCCTCCAACATCTCATCGCTCATTCCAATTTCTTCTAGTATAAATAAATAGACAGGGTGGGAAATACAAATTCTTACTGTTTTTAGTTGATGCTAGTGGATATAATTCAATCAAAGAAGAAATTTCTGAAGGAGCTGATAAACTGGAGTATATTTATAGAGGAATAAGAAATGTTGCAGCTGTTCTTGGTCCTAGTTTTAAAAGCAGATTAGACGAAGAGTCTTTTTTTGGTGCTTACATTGAGAAAGTGAGCCTGACATACTGTTACCAGACTTGCAGGAGCAAAGCAGATGAAGATGTCAGTGCCTTTGAAGTACCAGAGACAAAAATTCTTGCCATCCTCTATTATCTTGTAAATATCTTTTATGATTTTCTTTTAAGGAAGCTAAGACCTGCTTTTATTTCATGTTCTCCTAAATTGATCACTTTGTCTCATATAAGCCAAAAAACATCTTGTGTTTCTTTGGAGTATTGAGTTCTTGATGTTTTTGTCATGTTTGATTGGGTGTTGTTTTGGTAACTCAAGGTGATATCTTAGAGATCAGAACTTGGGTAATTAAAAGATGGAGTAAGCAAAAGCAAGGTTTAATAGAACCTGTTTTAAATGTAAGCATTAAAAAAATTGCATAAATGGCACAAAGGATATTTAAAGTTTCATTTGTTTGAATTTAAAAAAATGATGAAGATAATATTGTTACAGTTGGAGGCAGACTTCCATCACCTTTCTAATACTCATTTGCAGACATCAGTAAGATCTTCCCTGAGCCTTCTCCTCTGCACACTGAACGAACTGGGCAAGTGCTCCAGTCCCCTTGGTTGCCATCTTCCTGAGTTGCTCCAATGTCTTTCTTGTACTGGGGAACCCTTTCAGTTATGCTTATTGCATTGTTTTCTTCCCTCCTTTTGATTTCCGGAGTTGTATTAAATTGCAGACTTTAATGTACTTATACTGAAACTTACCTATTCGGTGTCTGAAGGGGTTAGATTTCTGATCTGAATGTTTATCTCTCCAGGATTGACTTAGCTATATTACTAGTGATGCATCCCTTTAAAAAAAAAAAATACAACCCACAAAACCTAAAATGAGCAAAACAAAACCTAAAACTTTTTACAAATTTTATTTTCTCAAGGGAAAGCATTTATAGGCTACTGCCTCAGACCACCCCTGAGAATGTGAGTAAAAACTTCAGCCATTACAGCATTGATCCTGCCACCCGGTATCCCAATATCAACGTCAACTTCTTGCGGCCACAGCAGGTAACTGGACAAATAGTACTTCTGAATGCCTGCAATTTGCAAGCATTAGGTGAAACTATGCTGTTGTTTTGGGAGCACATAGTGACCTGATGTGATGGTATAGCGTGGAAGCGGTGAAAAGTGTATATATCAGTCGAGTAGATCTCTGTACTTCAACAAATTCCTGTTTAGGAATTTTTGATTTTGGCAGTTTTAATGTTACTGTAATGATACGTGAAATCTATGTGTGTATGTGTGCGTGTGCTCATTTTCTTTGTAATAATCTAATATAGCAGTCTGTCATTGCAATTTGGTATCCACTGAGCAGCAGCAGTCAGCTACACTGTTTAGCACTGACGAGCTATTCTTTGTTGTTCTGGGGTTCTTGAACTAGAGATTTCTGCTACACAAGTGTATTTGTCTTCCTTTTTGTGCCTTGGGATGGCTCCTTCTTGTCCTGCTCTTTCTATATGGATCTTGGGTGCATGGCGTATTGCTCACTTTTATTTTTTTGTGTCATTTTAGGTACGCCACTTGTATAACACAGGAGACTTAAAAGACATTCACCTGGAAATAGAGAACTTTGTGAACTCCAGGACACCAAAGCTGACTCGAAATGGTAGGCCTGGCTACTGCTCCATTCCTTTCAGTATTCTGGAGCTGGATCAGTGCAGGACATAGAGCAGCAAGCATCTAAAGTAATACTGAACCAGTCTCTTTTGGTTATGGGGAAGTATCCAGCAATTGTTTCATCAATAGTCTGCTTTTCCAATTTTTCAAGTAGCCTGAATTCACTCTAACAGTAAACTCAGAACTCTTGCAAACGCAACAGAAGTTATTTCTTGTGCAGTCTTTTGTGTTTATCCTTTCCTTTACTTAATCTCATCTCTTAGCTTAACTAAGTGAAACCTCACTTTGCTTGCAATATTCAGAATTTTCGCTGCCTTCTGATAAGCATTTCAGTATCTTTCTGCTTGTCCTGTACCCTGAGGGGTATGTTGAACTTTTCCTTTTGTGCATCTTGCCTTTGGATCTCCAGATAGTGTCTGGGGACTCAAACTGGCACTTTGCTGCTAAGCCTCCCTTTCACTGCTGAATAGCTATGTAGTCTTTTGATTTGTTCTTTGGCCTGCAACCACATCCCTTGAGGCTGTAATCTCGTCAGATCTTGCAGTGAGGCAAGGTCAAAACAGGTCAGTGCTTCTAAAGGAAAGCTTTCAAGAGAAAAGAAAAAGTTGCAGAAGTACATTTGTAGTTCTTCCATTAGAAACAGTATATCTGGGCTTTAGATAGCATTTATGCTACTATATCCTTTTGATCATATTTAAAACAACACTTTTTTGACTATTTTATAATTTCTAGGGCTCTTTTACAAGTGAAAACCTTGGCAAGTTATAACTTAGGTAATTACTTTTTAGCAAATTAAAAATCCTTTCTTGGGTCTACAATAGATAAGATAATATTTTTTGAAAAAATATTAATTCTGTCCTTTATTGCGCATTGTAGAAGGAGCTTGTTGTTTACATGGAGGTTTTATTTGCTGGTTTGTTTTTATGTTGGTTTTGGAATTAATGAAAGAGATGTAGTACATTTCTATTTAAAAATGTGATTTCTTACAGAGTCTGTAGCTCGCTCTAGTAAATTGCTCAGCTGGTGCCAGAGGCAGACTGATGGATATGCAGGTGTAAATGTGACAGATCTCACGATGTCATGGAAAAGTGGCCTAGCTTTGTGTGCCATTATCCACAGATACCGTCCAGACTTAATGTGAGTTAACTGGCTGTTTTGAATAAGTAGCGAGAGCAGAACGTTAGTGATATTTGGAACTAATAGTGTGGAGACTGAGGCAAAGCATTTGTGACTTATGGATTTAAATGAATTCAATTAAACTTGATAGAAGCTGGTGTATGGTGATTCACCAGCAGAGTGGAAGGTCATAATAGCTTGATGAATGTGAAGGTAAATATGTTGTCATTTTCCCTTCTGGATGATTTGACAGAATTAAGCTTCAGATTGGTACTGACTGGAAAGCATTATTGACTGGCAGCTCTTTTCTCTGTGAAGTTAGTCGACAATAGTTGATAACTTCAGTTAAATTTCTCATGAGCAAGTCTCTATGCAGCCCTTTACAGATCTCCTGTTTAATAGTAACTCTTTAAAAAGACTTTTGGGCTGTTCTTTTTAGAAGTAGTGACCCACAGTCTAAGTAGAGACATTGCTACTGTTTGTGCACTAACATGCTGATTGGATGAATGAGAGGGGCGTCCTCTTACATGATATATTGGGTAAAACAGTGCCCAGATTCTAGAATGGGAAAACGCTGGCTGGAAGAAGTACCAGGAGCAAAGACTCCGGTACTTTAAATGAAATCTGGAATGGCTTCAACTTCGCAAAGGGACATTAGAAAATAAAAAATGCTAGAGCTGTATTTAAAGACATAATCCAATATAAAGCATGCTGAAAAATTACTTGGTTATTCCCTTCCATGGGCACTGAATTACTTCTCTATTGGTGTACTTGAGTTAACTTGAGCTACTCTATTTAATAGCTATACAACTTGTGGAGAATTCAAATAGCTTTTCAAATGGTTTCTGTAACTCTCCATAAGTTATAGCTTTTTATATAGTTCTACAAGTTTTGGAAAAAGCCAGCAGAACTAAAATATGGATCAGCCAAGAAAAAAGGGAACAGAAGTGAAGACTTAATTTAGTTCTGAGCACACAAAAGATTTTACATAGGGGAAAACAGTACGCTCTTCTAGCAAAGGAGGAAGTGAAGATACTTTTCAGAGGATAATAAAGTTTTCAAGAGAAAAATCTGGTTTTAGAGGAGGAGCAAAAAATTTAAAAAGAATATATTTGAGCCAAAGTTCACTGTAATTAAGTAGCATCAACTTTGCAATGCAAAAACGTTGCTGGCAAATAAATTTGAGAGATTTCAGAGAGGGAAAAAAAAAAAAAAAAAAAAAAGGAGATGGATCCCCGAATCCCCGAGTTCTATCGGAAGACTGGTATCTACTTGTTTCAGTGCTTGCTGTCTTTCTGTCCTTTGCAGAGACTTTGATTCTTTGGATGAGCACAATGTGGAGAAGAATAACCAGCTGGCCTTTGACATCGCTGAAAAAGAGTTTGGAATATCTCCCATTATGACTGGAAAGGAAATGGCATTCGTTGGAGAGCCAGATAAACTGTCGATGGTGATGTACCTCACACAGTTCTACGAGATGTTCAAAGACACCATCCCCTCCAGTGGTAAGGCGTCTAGGGCGGGTCTCTAAGATTTAAAGACAGCTTCAGAATGAATGTATGTGCTTCAGTTAACTTCATGCTGCTTCTGCATCAGTTCATACTAGTCACTCACTAATTTTACATTAGAAAAGTTGATTCTTATTGCTGCTGATAAGGACCGTGTTAGCAGTATCAGGAGCAAAAAAAAAAAAAAAAGAGTTAATACAAAATAATATTCCCAAAATAATGTCCTCAAAAGTTCTAAACTCACTTCAGCACTACTAGATAACTTTTCTGCTTTCTTGCTATTTTGAGGGGTTCATCTGTCTTGGCTAATGTGAGATGCCTTGCTAGTAGTTGCTTAGTGGGTAATTTGAAAACACTGGCCAAGTTTTATATCTGTTTACCATCCATGAACAGTGAGAGTAACTTCAGACGAATGAGGAATGAAAAATCTTTTATTAGAACTGAAAGATGTAATTGCCTAACACAAATCAATATAGCCTACCTTTAAATATTAATAGTGTTGTTATAGCTGTTTCTTTATTATTGATGATCTTAATTCAAATCCATCATTCCGGTGGGGAAAAAAAATTGCGTTTAATAGCCTTTTAAAAATATAGCGTGTATCACTAAAATATATAGTGTGTATTATTTCCAAAACTCTGAATTCTTAAGAATACTGGTGATCATGATGCTCTTTAAATATGAAAGTAAATAGAGTCAAGAAACACAGTAGTTATTCTAAGTGATTATAAACCCTGAAAGGAGAATTGATTTTGACAAAATGGAAAAGCAGAGTAGAAGGTTGAGAAAAGGTATTCATTCTGAATATTACAATCATTTTGTGGGGAGAATTTAAGAAAAAGAGTGTTATGTTAAAAAAAAAAAAATCTGTGAGTCCTTCAATTGTGTATTTAGTAACAGCACCACAAAAATAATTTCTTGGCATTCCCTTGTCCTACCTGGTTTTGCTAACAGATAGTCTGGACCTGAATGCGGAAGAAAAAGCTGCCCTAATTGCCAGTACCAAATCCCCCATCTCTTTTCTTAGTAAACTGGGACAAAGCATCTCTCGGAAACGCACTCCAAAGGTAACTATACTACAGTCTTGACAACACTTGTGTCTGTTAGGCTGCTGCCCAAGTAGGTGGTACTAAAAATGTATGTGTAAGTGTGTATCTGCTATGTGTTTACAAAAGACCATGTATTCACCAGTTCTTGGCGTGGGACAATACATAACATTTATAACTGCAGAATTACATCCACAATATATACTCTTTATTAGTGGTGTATTTCAATCTTAAAATCCCAGCCTTGTGATTGTATTTGGGGATATACTTTGTATCAGAATATAACGGGTTGCTCAGTTCCCAGTTAGTTGACAGTGTTGAAGAATGTCCAATTTGAAGATGATAATCCCCTTAAACAAATGGAGAATAAACTCAGAGAATTAACCAGTTGTGTTGCAAGGTTTATTAAGTGCACTAATGGCACTTATCTCAGGTCAGAAAGGTATGAGAATACTTATCTTTGGGTTTTTTTTTCCCTCCTCCTTCCGTTTTCAGGACAAAAAAGAAAAGGAACTGGATGGTGCAGGAAAAAGAAGAAAAACCAGCCAGTCTGAGGATGTAAGTATTACCGTGAGGAAGGTGGCAGGGAGGAAACGTGGTAGGTTCTTTGTTCTCACTTCAGTCCTTTAATTTTCTGTATCCAGACAGGGTTTATATAAGAATTTTTTTTTAGATAAAAATTAATTATTCTTCAGAGGTTACGCTTTGTCATAGCTATAGTGTAAATGTTTTGCTGATGCTTATGAAAGAATAGTACGCAACAAATGAAATATTGTAGTTCCCTCATACTCTATTTTTACTGCAATTTTATTTGATTTGGTGAGGACACCAAGAATAAAACTTTCATTTAATAATGTCATACAGTATAGTCAGAATTTTCATTCATGTTTAAACTTTAGCCTTGGTTAGTGCAAAATGCATACATTTCTATAGAGGCAGTCCTTCACTTGAAATGTTTATAGCCAAATAGGTACAAGTGAGTTAAAATTTAGTGCTTTAGCTGTCAATGAAGGTTTGAAGATAGGCCTTTGCTTTGTGTCAGTGGATTCATGGGAGTGTTTCAACTGTGATCTCTTTGGTAGGTAAGTGTATCAAATAAGGTTGAAAAGATAAGTAAAGTTTAACAGAACTTTTGATGACATACCAAAGGAAATTAAAGCATTAGCTTTCAAGTGCAGACTAATAAATTTGGTTTCCACAGTATTAAAAACCTCTGACAGCAAAGGGGTGGAAAGGAAAAGGTGATCCAGTTGCATCTTGTTAAATTTTGGTGTTGCTGATTGTTAGGAGGACATCCCACGAAGCTACAGAGAAGAAAGGCCCACACTGGTGAGCGCTCTGACAGAGAGGAGAATTGATGCTGCCATTGGGAATCAGAACAAAGTCAAGTCTATGGCAACCCAACTACTGGCCAAGTTTGAGGAGAATGCACCAGTGCAGTCTTCAAGTTTACGAAGACAGGTAGGAGACTGATGATAAAACCCTTTATTTTGGAATTATGGAGGAAAATAATGAATAATAACATGCATTCCTTGAGACAGGATGCTAGGGGTGTTGTTCTGCTTCAGAGGTTCTCCTAGGTGAGTTTGAAGAAAGAGATTTTTCTCAAAAGAGAAAAAATTTAAATTTAGGAGTATGAGATAGAGAGGAACTTCCTAATAAAAGCCTGTTTCCCTGTTGCTGCCTGTATTATGTTATGTAATTTATTTCAGAAAACATTTTAGCAGCAATTAGGTTTCTTTTATACTAGTATTGCTGTTGAAAAGCTTTCCAGGAACACCCCTTTTCTAATGTTTATGAGCTACCACTTAATTTTCAATTTGAACTTTTTCATGCCAGATTATATCTGTTTGTTCTTGTGAACTGTGCTTAAGTTTTGTGTGTGTGTGTAAGGGCAGCAGATAAATGCCTGGGAGTTCCTTTGCAATCGGGATATCTGTGTCATTCCAAGTGAGGCTTCCTGATGACTGCTGATGTTCAGGATGGTGTCTGAACTACTGCCACTGCAGGGTAGTTGTCTTTGAAGTTAAATTTAGTTGCTTTAAGCTACTGCTGGCAGTGCAGTGTCAGCAGTATAAGGCTCGGAATGGTTTAAGTGCCTGAGTTCTTGTTCTGTCTGTCTCATAGCTTGTGCCAAGCTCTGTGCTGCCATGGCCAGATTGTGAGTGGGACCTGACCTAGCTACCTCAAAGCTAGGCCAAGAATGTCTATGCTATGCTGCACATCAGTGTTGGCAGTATAACAGAATCTCAAAATGGTGATGTTTATCCCCCTCTTTACCAATCAGATGTTTCCTCAGCCATTGCATGTTGGCTAGAATAATCAGACTGATTTGATGGAACAGTGAAAATAAAGGGAAGGTCCAAAACATATGTAATTTCCCATTTTTGGATGGTTTTCCCCCTTTTTTATTTTACTTGCTAAATGAATTCTCCCCTACCCTGTTTTTTTTTCTTAAATGTTTGTCTGTCTTATTCTGTATCCTATTCCTATGGCTTTCTTTGAGTTTCCTTTACTATTTTATCTTTCCTCCTTGGTCCCAACCTAATTTCCCTACAACCTGCATGCAGCAACCTGTCCTGCCTTATCAAGAACGTGTTCACAACCAACCATCCAGCAGACGAGAGCAGGGCCGTCTTGCTCCCATACCCCAGTGGAAACAGGTAAAGAAACTGATTATGAATGTAATTCATTGCCTGCACCCAACCCCAGCTATCACTGTCCTGTTTTTAAACCAGTCCTTTCCTAGCACCTTGCGTGAGTCCATTGTTTCAAATAATTTAACTTTAATGTATAAAATCAACATCTGCCTTTGGTAATGATGCATGGTTTAATGTTTCAAAAGGGCTTAGTCAAATCTTCGCTCCCCTCTTATGCCAGTTTCAACTTCCCAGGGTTTCAGTGGATGTTGTAGCACAAATTTTGCCTACAGATGCAACCTAGTGTAGGCATTTTATAATCTGGAATATCAATAGATTTTTCTGTTAGAAAAAACTTGAAAATATTTAAGCAATTATTGCAACCAATGAGGTTAAAGGTGTCATGCCATCTATGATATCAAAGCTCTTCCTTGGTATAAATTGTAAAACTGGTTATCGGTTTTTCTGTTCACATGTAAAATCTTGTGTGTTCTGCAGTTACAGGAGACTTTACTGTGGTTTCCTTTTCTGTATGACAAACATAGCTGTTCTTGCCAGCTTCTTACATTTGTTGCATTGTAGATTCCTGTATTACTCTGAATTAAGTAAATTTTAGGTTTTCTGCCACAGAGCGGGTCAGAAGAGGGATCAACAGCAGAAAAATCAGCAGATATCAATTTTTCTTTCATGTGTTTTGGCCCAGTGTCATTGCTGGTGTTTTTCTTTTGGCAGCGCGCTTTCAAAAGCAAGGATTGTGACAGACAATCTTTTCAGGCAGATAGGGATACTTATCTCACTGACTTCCTCTGCTTCCACTGTTTCCCTGTGCAAATGGCCTTGTCATGTTTCTGAGAGTGCTGAGATACATTTTTCTGGCAGCCATAATTTGGAGAAACATCTGCTTCTTTCTAGTTGCAGTTTAATCAGAGCATATTTTGGAGTCAAGAGGAAGAAGATTACACTAGTTTGGAAATTCACTGTTCTACATCTTTGTGGATTCATGGTGAACTTCACGTTCAAGACATTCAACACAATTAGTGCTGCATGTCGTGACCAGTGCAGTGATCTACAAGATTTGTCTCCAAGGAAGAAGGGGAATTGTTGACAGTAGGACTGTCAAGAGAGTCTGAAATATATGTCAACGTTATGTTTAGGTTTCCTGACTCAGTGTTTTTTCTTTTACATTCTGTCTCATCAAAATCTTCTTTATAGGCTAATGAGCACTTTCAGGTGGATACATTTCATCCTTGATTAAGGCAAATTTCATTTTTTAAGAATGCTTCCCTGGTAAAGGAGGAAAACCCAAAGACCTGATGCAGAAGAGCATAATATGGCTGTACAATATTAAGTCACATAATGAGCACTGCTTATGTTACCCCACAAAAAAAGGGAAGACAGACAATGCAGTCCAGTTTATCTCAGTTTGGAAGGATGAAGATATGTGTTTCAGCTCTTGGAGAAGATCACGTCCCTACAACTTTGAGATTTGTATTCAAACCTGCTATTGAAACTTGTGAAGGCTTTATAATTAAGCCTTTATGGTGAAACGCAGAGGTTCTTATTGTCATCCTTTTGTAATTGATCAAAAAAAGGACAAACTTTTATTTCCCGCTTTTATGATGAGGGTTTTCTCCTCACTGGAGAGGACTTTGTTGTTGGTTTTGTTCTTGTTTTTGCTTGCACTACATAATTTAAAAAAAGGGGGAGGAGGGAGAAAAAAAATCCTTCTGGTCTCCCTCAACATTGATAGCATCTCCATATAGGCAGCAGCGTAGGGCAGATCTTTGAAAAATCTTTCTGTAACAATTGTACTTTCAGAGGACTTAGGTTATTTTATTCAACACTGACGTTGATTGCCTTGCATGGATAATTTCCCTCTCAAGGTTACAGCTGGAGATGATCTTTCCTTAATAGTCTTTACTGCATCAACAGAAGATGGTTGGTTCTTGGGTCCAGGTTTCATGCTGGATTTTGCAGTGCTTTTCATCTGACAATTGAAATGGAGAAAAATAAAACTAGGTCTCAAGGATGCAAAATCTGCAGGATACAGTAGGATCAAGGAAACAATTGATATGGTTCCTTATTACTTGCCAGAGGAAGTGAAGAACATCAGTTGTCTCCATTCAAAAGCTATGGGAGTATATAGAATAATTTATTCTCAGCTGATCAGAGATTAGCTGGGGCAGGAAGCCATCCACTAAGCCAAGCAGCCAGCTTTGCCAAGCTTGGACAGAAATCCATCCTGCAGGCAGCTGTTGCTGAAGCAGTGCTTCAGCTGGCTGCTGAGATTCCTAATTCTAGCTGCTTAGGCATGCAGAATGTGATAGCTGCGAGACTGTGTGTTACTACAGTACTGAAATGGCTTTCTGCTGTTATACAGGGCACTCTGGCTACAAAGGTATTTCCTGAGCCATAGTTTACCAACCGTGGAGTGTGTGTGGGGTACCTGTATATGTTACTGGAGATACTGCTCCTGACAAGCTCTTTAGGGGAATGTATGTTTACCAGAAAGAGCTGTTCATGAAGCTATGGGAAAGGGTTGTCTTGTTTGGCACAGGTGTCAGTTTATGAGCAGAAATTTCTGTCAGTGACTGGATATGAGATATATCACATAGCAAATATGTTCTACTGAAGAGTCTTTTGAAGAGGAGCAAAGCAGTTCCTAAGGGGACAAAGTGGTGACACGTTATTCAGGTAAACTGTAAGTTGTCTTAATATTCTTGAGGTCCTCAGGGGTCTTCAGGAGAAGGAAAGTTTTGCATCTTGTGTTTGGTAGGTTTGGTCTTGTGTCTTAGAAACTGCATGGAAGATAAAAGTATACTGCAAAAGCATAAGAGTGATTGCAGAGGAGAAACTACACAGTTGTGAAGGATGAGGTTTGGGTTGGACCTTCAGTTTTGGTGGAAAATTTTCATCTACCTGGGATTATTTCCTGCCAGTGTCTGTCAGATGGACTTCCTTAGCTGTACTTGTGTATCAGTTTAAGTCTAGAACCTTGTTTTGCCCTGGAGTTAAGAGTTATGAGGCCAGGAGTTTCAGTGAGTTTGTAAGGCAGACTGTCTCTGTGTCTGTTGTACAGGTGGGGTAGGGGTAGCTTGCTAAGACAGGATTCTTAGAAGGAGTGAAATCCTGTCAGAATCTGTTCTGAAGCAGTTTTTACTTAGATCACAAGACCTTTAATGCTATATCTCTTGAAAAGGGACAAACTTCAAAAGATCAAGCAGGTTAGAAACCTCACCAATCTGCTGCTTGCAACATTCTGTGTGGCCTGCATTTTCTTCGTGAATTCGATTACAGTTTGCTTTATTGAGATAAGCTTTGAGAATGTTGATCTGTGTTGTCAAAATTCAATTTGTTTTATTATGAGCACCTCAGCAGCAACTAGCAATGCATGAAAATATTGTTACATCTGTGTGCACAGTGGAAATGTGCGTAATTTTTTATGTGATGGTAATATCTCGTAAAAAAAAAAAAAAGGATTATGTTTCATGGTTCCTCAAATAAGTGCCTGCTTCTATAAAAACATCTTCCATGGTGTGTGGAAGGCCATTTTGTCTGCTTTTGGGAAAGAGCATCTCATCATGGATCACAAAGCCATTGAAAAGCCATGTGATCTATCCAGAAGAGGAGCTGACTGTTTGGATATGGTATGGGAGATGAGCCTTTTAAACTGAATTTTGTTCTGGCTTTCCAGACTTTCAGCTTATGACTTTGAGCGGTTTTCTGCTATAGTTTCATAGGTCTCCTAACAGCAACAAGGTATGTGTGTAATGCATAAGCTTAAATCACTGATGTGTGCAAACATGCTTGTAAGGCGGAGATCGCATGTCTTTTGGTGCAAATCTTTTCTGCCTCTGGAAGTCTGATGCTTGTTCTTTTGAGATGGTCCACTGAAGTATGATAAAGGTGGAGCAGTACAAACTTTTCAATAATTCTGTTGGAACTGTGATTTTTGAAGATATACAATGACTAACTGAGACGACCACAGTCAGCAGGAGCTGGAATCTTAACAGAAGCGAACTTAAACACCAATGATTTCTGCAAATATTGTTTTCCCTACTTAATTCCTTATTTAAATCTGTTGATATATCTTTCTTCTTTCCTATAGCCATCTTTGTCTTTCCATGCTCACAAATACATCCTGTTGTTGGATTGAACGTGTGCTTTGTATACCTGTACAATGTTATATTCTGAGATCTGCCATGGAAAAATACACAAGTTGGTGAAAATGTTGAAATTTGAAATGCAAACTCAGCCATGGTCAGATGAAAGTCCCTGAACAACTGTAGTGGTTGAAAATGTTATCATTCTTTCCGCTAGAAATTAGTGACTTCACAGCTAAGCCTTTTGAAACAGCATATAAATATTCCTCATCCACTTCAGTGCAAAGTCATGTGCTTTAGTTTTAGTTTAAGCTGCTTGTAGCATCTGTTTGAATTAGAAGGGTTGATTTTTAGTTCCCCTCTGCCCCTGAAAGGGAATAGTACACCCAAATAGATGTTAGTGCCAGCCCAGCTGTAAGGGCAGTAAGGAACATCTGTAATATCTGTAAACAGCATGCTATTACTTTTGAAGCTATGCAACAGTGACTTCGGATACGCAACATTTTTTTTTCACAATGCAGCACTTTCCAGGTATGGTTTGGTGAGAACTCAAAAGAAAAGGAAAAATCAGGCAGAAGATACATTAGTAATCAAGAAGTGGTGGAGAAAAGACTGCACATAGTAAGGTGATACAGAACTAGAAGGCATTTTTTTCTGGCATATTAAAATGAGGACATGTATGTGCATTGTGTAATATTCAGGCTATTAAATATTATTACCTTTTTGCTGTAACAGCTGTATTTCTGTTCTAGTAGAATGGTGGAGTACAGTTTAACTTGCCTGAGGTGGTTTAGTATCTGTAAGTTAAAGAGGAGGGATCTGAAGCTGAGAACAGAACAGTGTGACTTGGGTTGTATTGCTAATGAACTGCAAGCAAGAGTAATTAGGTCAATAGGGTGGGTATCTCTAAACATCACAAGGCATAGGAGTAAGTAGTTTTTCATGAAGCAAAGAGCAGTCCAGTCATGCTGTGGAGAGTTCCAAGTTGTACCTTTCACCAATTGTAAGACCTTGCATCAGAAACTCAGCTGATGATTGATATAAGTACATGTTGGCTGCCCCTACAAGTGTCTGTCAAACAGGCATGTGATTGTGTGGCTATGGGCGAAAAACTTTGGTCTTTCAACAGATAAAATTTGCCTTTAGATCATTCATGAGGTGTGAGTTTAGGATCACAGTCTCTCAGTTCATGTGCTCTGATCTGTCTCCTCAAAGCCAATGATAATGTTATCTCTTTTCCACCATTATTATGAATTTTTTTTTTCTTTTTCTGTTTTAAAAAAAAGCTGAGAAGTAAGGAACGTTCTCGGACCTGCCCCAAAAAAGTGATCATGCTCTCTTCTTCCACTCCACCTTCCTCTCCACCGTATCCCAGGCAGCAGGTGATTCCCTCTGCATGCTCTGTCCCTCTCTCTTCATTACTGCTTGCACAAGTGACTAGATTGGTTACCAGATATCCCATTTACAAATGCATTTCCATTGTGATAGGGCTTCTTCAGCCTCTTAGATTAGAAACACAGGTTGGCGTTAGCTCATCAGAACTATGATTATGATGATTATCTGATGCACTGGAGACTCCAAGATTTTACTGCAGGGTAATTTGTAGTTACAGCAGCCTTTTCCAGGTTTGAGTTGCAGCAAACCAGAAATTAAATGTAGTGCAGGGAAAGAAAATTTAACTTTTCTCCATCTTCATTTAGACAAGTGAAAATTTGCCCTTGTATTCATGAAACTCTTTCAGGATTACTTGTACGAAGGGTCTTTTTAGAGTGTTGTAGTGGCCTGCGCATGTCCAGTGTGATCTTACTATTTCCCCCATATCCAAACCTTTATCTCCCAAGAGCTCATGTTCAGTCTGTCTGAGTTTGAATTCGGAGCAATGAGAACTGTTTTGAGTGTATAAATGTGCATCCAGAGGTTTGTGCATATGTTTGTTGTCCTTCTAGTTAAATATCCTCTAATATTTGTGTCTTATTGTGCGTGGTCGTCCTGCTTCTTTGAGTTGTATATTTTTTCAATTTTTGTTTCGTTTTCCTACTGCAGTAATAAATTCCATTCTTCCCTGATGAATCCTGAACTAACCTTTAGCTGATAAAGAGGCAGCTGCAATTCCATAGACCTCCCATAACTTTAAATAGGAATTGTACAAATACATTTCTCCATAGGTGGAAAATGTTCCTCTGAACACTTGTGTGCCTATAAACTCTGTAAAGGCATGTTATCTTTCAGCAGACTAGGCAAGACTTATTCTTGGACATAAAGTTTGACTTGCCTTATTGCTGTGAGTTCTCAGAGTGTTGTTCCAAGTTACATTTAATCTGATCTAATTATTGCCAGCCTCAGGAGCACACATTCTCCGCTGCCTCTGGTGTCTACATCTGCAAGATAGGCCAGGTCTGCTTACTGATCTGATTTAAAACTGTCAAAAAAAGTGGTTAGTTTTCTGGCACCCTGTGAACAGCATGGTGCAAGAAAGGATAGAGGAAAGGACATCTAGGTAGAATGGGTGGGGAAAGCCCTTTTCATTAGCAAAACCCACATTTAAACTGAGTTGAGTGTAATATTATCAGATGATATGATAGCTAGGTGCCTTCCTCTTGTCAACATACTTTGAAAATTTTGACAGATACATTTTATGAGAGAAGAAAAGTTTCCCCCACCCTTATAGGTAGAGAAACTAAGGCAGTTAAATGCTGAGTTCTACTTTTTAATCTATGGTGTGGGATTCATTTTCCATACAGAAAAATTGACTTTCAGTCACTAAGGACTCCTTAGCTCTGTGTTTTCCCTTCCTAGCTTCTCCAGCTGTTTTTTTGTCCTGTGTCTTTTTGGTTGCCTAGTTCAGTTGTAAGAGCCAACTACTTCTCAGTCCAAGTATACTTTGAACATTTTCTATGTTGTGTTCTGTAGAAAACTTTTTTTTGCATGTCGTCTTGCTCAAATAAACCCTGAGGAATTTTTACCACCTGTGCTGCAGAACTGATGTTAGACTCAATCGAGAGGAGTCTGCTTTTGGAGACATTCTTTTTTCCTTAGGAATGATTTCTTTTCCTGAAATTTTCTTGGCCCAGGCCTCATAGCGAGTCAGATGGCTCTATGTCCTTGTTACACTGATGTCTTTTAGAACTTCTACCTCTGCACTTCTAATGCATTCATTCTGCCACTTCTTTTAAACTTTCCATTTCCTTCCTTTGATCTAACATCACAGGATAAGTCACACTGAGTGTCTTGCCATCTTTATCATACTAATTTCATTACATTGCGGTACTATATTGTGGTTTGCTGACCTGATATGCATATGTACAGACTGGTTTTTTAAATTTTCCCTACAGGATCCAAGTTATTATTGCCAGTTTTAGAATATTCTTCTTAATAAACTTCTATCTGCTATCATTATGGCCTCTCTTCTGCCTGCATCATAAGAAAAATCAGATGAAGTTTGTTTGACTGGGAAGTTGGTCTGTGGTTGTTATTAAGTTCATAATTTTTGCCTGCAGAGAAACAGGGAACCTGGTGCCGACTATCCTGAGGAGCAGAGTCCCAGACAGGAAAGGGTAAAAAGCATGAACAAATGGCATGGATGCTGATGACACAAGGCTATGGTGGATGTGTGTAATACAGAGAGCAAATATACTGGGTAGCGAAACACACTTATCCTAATGCTGCTGTTAACACGCTGGAACTGCTGAGAGTCAATTAGGAGAGATTATTCCTGTGTGATACCCACATAAATGCATAACAAGCCTTCATCAATAGTTTGCTCTATGCTTTTATTTTGCCATAGATCTAGCACTTAAGCTCTTCCCATACTTTTTCTCTTACACCTCTGTATTGAAGTGTGCTTTGGCTGTAGCAGATCAAGAAGAGTTATGTTTTGTGCTAATTCATGCGAACGTGATTGCATTGTTTCCACTGCTTGCTTTCTGGATGGTTAAACAACTGGCATTCCATCCTGCCTCCTACAGGCTGAAGTAAAAGGAAAAATGATAAGGCATTATTTAGCATAGAGACTTTGAAGCCTTCTTAACAATGAAATATTCAACGGTCTGTCTGGATGGCTCAGTATTATACAGAAGCATGGGAAAAGAAAAGATAGAAGAATTGGTTGATTTGAATTCATATTGACAAATTAATTGACATTCCAGTAAGGGCTTTGAATGAGTCGTAAGTGGTAGCCGGCTATAAAACTGTTGCAACTTTCAGAATGTGTTCTAACAAAAGACTCTTGTGGGCTGAATGTTTTCTGACAGGCAGTAGAAAATGAATAAGTGTGTGTCTGCAGTGACACAGAAGCCCACAGCTTTATAATAGGCCCTAGTTTTAGTGAAAATGATCTAGCAGGAAGGAGTAGGTGGAACTGAAAGCAACTGGAAGTAGAGAGTATTATTAATGCATCTGAAAGGGAAAAGTCTTTCTTGTAAATTAAGTGTGAACCCAATTTTCTGTTTTGCTTTGGAGGACAGTTAGCAATATGTAGCAGCACCTGGACATTCTTGACAGATCAAGCCTGAGGTTTCTTCATGCACATGTTTGTAGGTCCTGGTCCATTTGCTTTTGAACTCCACAAAAAAAATAGCTGAAGGCTGTGTGATATTGCAGGTGACACTCCTGTCCTGTACAGCAGATTACAAGCAAGGTCTTCTTTCCATGCCACTAAGTACACCACACAAAATTCTAAGAAGATTGATATGAAGGACCAGAATAGCAGAGGTGTCAAATACTGTGCCTATGATGTGCTGACGTGACAGTACAGTAAGAACAAGTAGGGCAGTGAAGTTGCAGAAGTAAAACTGGCAACTTCTGTGATGGTTTGATTTTGCTGCGCTTTGTTTCAGCCAGCCAGTCTCATTAAACATCCTGTCTTTTGTAAGTACAGCATTTGCTTTTTATATACCAGTGGAGACAAACTCATTCCTTATGAGAACTGAAGTACATTACCTTAAAAAAAAAGAAGTGTTTCTGTGCACAAAATTTGAGAAACACAAGTATATGCAGATTTAGATGTGTAAAGGAAATTCTTGAGAACTGAGGACTGTGGTGAAATAAGTTGGCAAATAAGCTCCTTTGTGCATGATAAAGCGTTTTTTTGGTTTTTTTTTTTTTTTTTTGGATGGTAATGCCAAAGAGAGAGGCCACGCGCTTGTTTGGTTTTGGCTGCAGGAGTCCTAGGTTGGACAGTTGTGAATAATGACTAATTCAACTGTTTTTTCTTGGCCTTGAGGTTCAAAGCTTAGCACTTCATTGGACCAGCAGACATTGGAAATAAATAATTTCCATTTATTTGGAGTAAAAACAGTCTCTACATGGGAGCTCCTCTTGCTGTTCTGCATGTGAATTCATACCTTTTGTCTGGCATTCTGGTGTCTGTCCCTTTTGGGGCTTTTTTTGGCTGGTTTGTTTACTTCCTTCCTCCTTCCTCATGTCACAGAGATCTCCTCGTTTATTTTCTGATGACCAAATGCCTGAGAATGTTGAGCAAAGGGCATGTCAGCAGGCTGCCCTCTTGGACTCCAGACCTGCACTGAGGCATCAGGTGACTACAGCCCTGCCTATCTAGTGTACTGTATCGGTGCAAGATTCTGGGTACCAATGACATCTGGGATCAGAGGGATAGAAAAGTTCTCCAAAAAAATACGATGACCATTGTTGTACAGCCATGTGGTTAAAAAGACATGGTCAAGTCTATTTTGTGTAGTATTTTTATCCTGCTTTCCAGTTCTTAACTGTCTCCTTGTTTGATGAATGGCAGTGTTTCGGTTTCTCAAAACACAATATAAACAACAAGGTAAAGAAGTTTCAGAGTACATGCTGAAAACCAGCTGCATTCCAGAACAAATAATCTCTCAGTGGTCGTTTACCAGTCAGTTGCTCATGAATTTTACTTGCTTCTGGAAGCAAGAATATTCACATTTTCCACACATAATTTCTGGCTCTGAAGTACTACTTTTGTGTCCATACTTCCTGCATACTTATTTCCAACGGTAGACTTGGCAGCTTTTATGCAGATTTTCTTTGATGCCAGTGTACACTTTTGTTTTGTTTTGGTTTTGTGCTTAATTTTCTCTCCAGTATGTCATCTTTGGCATATGGGAGCATGCCAGTCTCAACAGTGATTTCTTTAGTTTCTAGTTGCTTGGCCCTATCTCTGTTTTCAGAGATCTTCAACAGCATTTGGCAAACTGGAGAGTGCTTTTGGAAAACACTATCTACATAAGTGATTTTTTTTCATAACTCATTGTTTTGAGTTAACCATCCAAAATCAAGCTCTCTTCTTGGGCTGGAGTATAAACAGTCCCAGAACTTTTGCTGGTGGGCATAACTTTTCCAAGCCATGTCGAAAGGAAATTTATAACATTTAGATTGTTTTCCATTGCCATTCTTTTGGGATGCTGTCTTTGCTGATAATTGAAGTGAAACTGTTCTTAAGGAAGGAAGAATGAACCTTTGGCTGGATTTGAGGTAGAATTTGGAAACATAGAATAAACCGTAAAAGACTGGGTAAGAAGACTAATTTAAGCATATTAACATGCATTTGTTAATGGGTGATACAACTGAAGATCTTGGACATGACGCAAGGACAGCATGTTCATATGCATTTCCTTACTCAGTTGAAATAATGATACAGGAATGAACACCTAGATCCAAACATGTTGCTCCTACCGTTTGTGTTGCTCTCTAGCACTTTAAAGCTCCTCTTGAGAGTGGAAAAGATTAACAGCATTACAATGCAAAGACATAAATTATTTTTGAAACTATTTAAATTCTTTATAGTGCAGAATTAAGGAGGAGAGAAAATGTAGGGGAGACAGAGAACACAAAGTAGAGGAAAGGATAAAGTGAGTAGCGCAGAAAGGAAAAAGAGGAAACAGATGTTGGAACACTGCAGGCAATGATAGATTATGATGTGGGATTTAAGGGAAGAAAACAAGAAGAATCGAGTAGTAAAAGAAAGCAAGCTTAGCAAAGAAAGACATTTTCAGAAAAGAAATTTGATTAAATGTTGGTGATCTTAAGTACAGAAAATTTGTGTGTAAAGTAAAGTTATAGTTCTTTAAATTGAGGAAACTGTGAAGCCAGAATATTTTGCATTTAGTCCAGTAGATTTAATCTTGAGGCTAGGCTGTTTTAAGTGGCTAGAAATGGCTATTTTCATGGGTCATGCAACTACATGACATTTATTTTTCCTTTTTATAGAGAAAAATATAATGTTCATGTTAAAGAGGGTAAAATGGTAGAAATTTCCATATTTTTTTATTTTCAGATTATAATTTCTAGGAATGTACAGTTTCTACCAGCGCTATTCGTCTGATACTTCCAGCTATTGGTTTTCTCCTATTTAGGTGAAGTATTTTGGGAAAGAGGCATAATGAGCCATAGAGTTAAGGAAAGGGGTATGTTGGAAGACCAAATTTTGGATTCTCCTGTGAAGAACCAGTTTCAGAAGGATGCAGATTGTTGATTTGGGATTTATTGTTTGTCCCCTGATAAGCAAGAACAGCAGATGGTTTTATATTGTTTCATTCTTTTCAGTGTGATGTTTCCAATCTGCTTAATTACTGATAATGCATACAAGTTAATTTCTTTCTCTTCCATCCCCAAGGAGAGCAGGCTTTTAGTTTATATAGTTAAAATATAGAAGAGGTCTCACATGGCCTGAAATACAATCTTAGTGCCTTGGGCCGGTAATACAGAACAATGGGAGATACAGGAGGAGCAGAGGAAATTGATTTGGGATCTTTCCCAGTGGCTTGGTTGCGTTACAGGAGGTTGGACATCTGTGGAAATAGGTAACTGCTTCCAAATGGTCCTAAATTAATTAAAACCTAGTAAAGAGCAACTTAAGAATAACTTGGGAGAAGTGGACATTTTTCTCCAAGTTTTCCTACAAGAGTCTTTAAGAATTTCTTTTTGATAGTGGGCAGAAGCGCCTGAGGTTTTTTTATTTTCTCCTTTCTTCGCTCTGTAGCCATGTATGATTGTTTTGATTTTTATTTCATTTTTTAGCCTGAGACTGAACCATCTCGTCGATTCTTTGTCGACCAGTGGGAGCTCTCCCTTAGCCTCCGTTCTTCTAATCGCCCTTCTTCACCTTCATCTGACTCTCTTCGACAGGTAGCATTGGCCTGAGCATTGCAAGGTGCACTCAGCTGTGTTTGCTTGCTGCACCCTCGTCCCACCAGCCAAGGACACACCACAGGAGATGGCTAGGCTTGCAATGCGTCACCTGCAGAATGCAATGTCTGTGCATATTCATGCACAAATGAGAAGCCAGAGACAACCTGTGGCACAGCTTGGTTATTGTCTGCCATAAAGCAGCCATAGATGTGTTTAATGTTTGGTGTAAATTAAAAACTTGTGGTAGCTCTCACTCTCAAATCAGTTTTTTTGAGCACTGATAGTCCTTCTGGCTTTGCAGTAAAGCTTTCTTGTTTTGCTTGCTATTTTGTTGAGATCTTGGGCCAAACTACAGAATGTATTTGTGCATATATGCTTAATGGACACTGTGAAATAAAAAGTACTTTGGCTTTCTGAAAAATCACGGAGAATTTGAACTAGTTGCAGTTGTCATACATAAACACCATGAACTTGATTTGGTTTAAGGTGAAGTGGGTTCTTTGCCCGCTCTTGAAAATGTTGCAGGATGTTGTCTATCTTGAAGGATTTTGCCCATGGGAAGAAAGATAAAATGCTTCATTTAAGACCTAGTATTAGGCCAGATATATCGGGGAAAAAAAGCATAACAAACCAGAAACACAGAACTCCAAATAAAAACTTCAGCAACTAAATTTCCCATACCAAATAGTCAAAGGTAGTGTGAGTTAAGATTCACATAATTACTTTTCAAGTATGGAACTTTGTATGTGTTGGTAGAAATTTAAAGATCCTGAAGTATCTGCAATTAAGTTTGGACGAAGGTTTCAAATTAAAACTTATTCAGTGGAAACCTAGTTCAGCTAAAAGAATTTTTTTCCCATGGAAAAGCTTGGACTGTCTTTGAAGAAAACTTAAAAAGCCTCAAAGGTTTCTGGTTCTTTAGAGGAAAATGGAAGACCCTTGGTCAAATGATTATGGTTGCCAGTTAAAGATCAGTGTTGGATGAAAGGAAGAAAAATTTTTCAGTGGGCATAATTTTAAACTTAATGTTTAACAAGATATGATGTGTGACATTGAAAGGAAACTCTGCACATGTGCATGTGTACACATTAGCTGAGCAAGAATATGGAATGTGGAAAATTTTGAAAGACAAAGCATGTATTATTTCTTACATATATAAATACTGTGAGTGCTCTGCATTTTGGAGTGGAGTCAGTAGTCAGGTAGAAGTTCTTTCTGGGTAGAAATAAACCCTCATTACTGCAGTGGCACAGAGCTCAAGGAATTAGGACTTCACTGATAGCAGCAGTAATCTCTGATGGCTGAGCACTCCATTTTCAAAATCTTTTTTCCCGAAGTACCGCCTATTCTGTGATGAATTTCAGCTTTTGTGATGCTTCCTGCTGTCCTCGTGTCTGAACATGTGAAAGTCTTAAACATTCCTAAAAGGCTAATAACCACACGTATGAAATTTATGCTGCTTTATTAGTTGTGGGAAATAACTAATGTGCTTCAAACAAGTTCTGCCATATGAGTAGAGAGAGTTTTGAGATACAATTTCAGTCCTTTCCTTCAGAGTACTGTTATCCTTGGTATTTCACACTTGCCAGAAGCTGGAGTGTCTCTCAGATGATCCTTCATTTACTGAGGAGATTCCAGCTAGAAACATTCATAATGCTGCTTAGTCTGGAAAAGGAAAATTGCTTGGTGTGCTCCTTGCTGCTGTGCGCATACATGGCGTTTGCAGTGTGATTGAGCTAACGGGGATATAACCACATAATTTTCTTAACCACGTAATTATTGCCAACGGTTGTAAGTATTTCCTGTGAAGAACACTTCCTCCTCTCCTGCAGTGACTGAATTTGGCTTGCAAACACTCTTTTTGTACCATCTAAGGTAACAGCCAACTTGCCTAGATTTCTCAGAATACTGAAAGGTTTTTAGATCTCCAAAGTTATGGAGTCAGTCAGTACACATGATGGAGAAAAGCCTAGTCATAAAGCCATGTTCACAATTGAACAAGTATATGTTCCAGATGTAGACAGGTATGGCTTTAATGCATTGGATGAGGCTCTTACATCTTTTTTTATATAAACCTCTATGTATTTTTAGCATTGGAAGAATTCATATTTTTTAATCGCTATGAGTTCCTCAGTTAAGGATTTCTAACTGCTCTGTGAATGCTCTGTAAATGAATTCTTTCCAGTTGCTAATGATATAAATATGCTGTTGTGATCAACATGTTGCATTAGACTATGTAACATGTCTTCTAAAAAAATCTTTGTTTCTGATGCCAATTTTACCTGGAATCTAAAATCTTAACCTATATTTGGCCTTCTCTTTGAGAAGTGTCTATGCTCAGGTTTCCAGGTGCAAAATATCCCACAAGTGAAAATAAGATCTGCTTTCTTCATCATCATAGTATTTCTAGAGCACTTAGAAAAGGCAAAATGCAAGCTGCCTTTTCCATTGTTATAGTTGATCCTGGACTGTACTGGTGATTTCTGATGACACTAGCTTTGCTATTACTACTTGTCACATCATATTGTCCACTGTCTTGGCATGATTTTACCTGCCTGCACCTTTTCACCACCTAACCTATTATTATTTTAATAATTTTTTTAATTTCATTTTTTTTCTTTTTTCATTGCCCTATTGTTTTATTCCATCCATCTGGTAGAAGTATATAAAGATGTACACAGGCGGAGTGAGCTCATTGGCTGAGCAGATAGCCAATCAGCTTCAAAGGAAAGAGCAGCCCAAAACCCTTCTAGACAAGAAGGAACTGGTAAGATGATGTACAGATGATGATGCGTGTTTGTGATTAGATGTGCTGTAGATCTGAAGTATTGTGAGTGTCCAGTTGTTACTACTACTGATGGAATCTGTGATAGCTTTGTGAAAGACTTCGTTTCCCTTTCTCCATCCTCCCTCGCTCTTGTCCTCATTTTCCTTGCAAAATATTTTAATCTAATCTCAGCATACAAGAGTTGTGCATAAACATTTGAGAAGCTGCTTGTCATATTTATGAAGATGTGTTTGATCCACTGGGAATACTTCTGCATTATTGTTTTTTGGAGGAGATACTGATCTTGATAATGTAGGTCTAAGAATTTCTATTTGAGGGACTTCTAATGGTTTTGGCTTTCCATCATATGCGGCCTCCAGTCATTTATTTCAAGGTCATCATTAATAGCACTGGTGTCCACTCTTCTGTCCAGAGCTTGTTTTACTCCTGACATATGTAGGCATGGCATCCTAGGACCTTCTCCTCTGCACAATAAGGTTAGTTATTGGTGTCCTGGTTAAACCTGTGAATTGTGTCCAAGAACTGCAGCAACTGTGTGTGGAAAAACTGCAGTATTCAGGTGCTCCTGTATCTGCATAAATGAAGAGAAAATACGATCATGCAACTTGATGAGGCTGGATACGCACGAATTTAGCCATGCCTATTTCTGTCTAGGGTTCGCTCAAAAAGGAGTTCCCCCAAAACCTGGGAGGCAGTGATGTCTGTTACTTCTGCCGCAAGCGAGTCTATGTGATGGAAAGGCTGAGTGCTGAAGGCAAGTTCTTCCACCGCAGTTGCTTCAAGTGTGAATACTGTGCGACGACTCTGCGCTTGTCATCTTATGCCTATGATATTGAAGATGGTAAGAGAAATTGCCTTTTTGTCAGAATTTTCTGAACTGTCCGGGAAGTCCCTTTAGTGATTTCAGCTATTTCTTTGCTTAAAAGTTATTTGGTGAGTTAGGAAAGAGTGTAACTTCCATTCCAAAGACACTCTCTCAAGCTGTTGAAACTATACGGATTTCCTGTGGCCAGGTCATGCTGACAGCAAAATAACTGAGCTGATAGGAATTAATTTAACATAATAACAGCTGCTAGAAAGCAAAAAAACCAAATAGTAGTTGGGGGCTTTAAAAGGATTGGAGGCCGAGTTTGAAGGCTAGACCTTTTACTCTTATTTCATTACTGTCAAATGAGAAAACTCCTTCGTGTTTAATACTACTTAAGAGAAAATAATAGATTGGAGACAAATGCAGTCAGCTTTGTCTTCTTGAAAATATCACAACTGTCCAAATCTGTATGTTTATTTTATGTATACTAAAATAGGAAATTTATAATCAGGGGCTGTGATAATAGCTCATTATAGACTAAGTTCTGTTTATATAGCAAAAAATTGAGCATCAAAGTTGAGTAGAGGAAGTCAATGGTATATATAGATAGAGAGAGTGTGTTGTTTAGTTACTGAAGATTCAGTAATGACTCTTTTTTCTGTATCTGACTGAGGAGGAAGGAATATGATTACAAAACTTGCTGATGACTGAGTTAACAGGTTCTAACACGCTAAGAATTAAGGGGAGCTTCAGATATTCCTAGCAAATCTGAGAAACCAGGCAATATGGCAGCAGATGAAACTCAATTCATCAAGAAAGTGTACATATTGAAAGTAATAATTTGAAATCACATGTTTCTTGTGAAAAGCAATCTCCTAAGAGCAGCAATGTGTTGCATTTTGTGTTTGAGCACTGATTGACAAAATTTCATGTTTTCTGAAGAAAAATTATGAGAAAATATCTCAGATAAACCTTTATTTATATCAGCAGATATGCCTTTATTTTCTTCCACAGCTGCCATTTATCTTTACTCCTATCTCAATAGGAAAATATGTGCAAAATTATGTAAAACTAGTGAGAGGCTAGGTGGAAAGGACATGATAGTGTAGAAACCAAAATAATAGGAAAAAAGTGTTGTTAGCACCAATAGTTTTCCCCACTCGTTGAGGCAAAGATGAAGTAAAAATTACAAACTGATATGCCACATCATGAAACTCCAGAACATTCTACTGCAGTTTGAAATGTTATAAAATTGATAGGTATTTACTGGCTGTAGCTAGGAATATTTTTACATGTACTGGGTAGAATAATGGCCATGGAAACAAAAAGGACCAAAATTATCTATTGATAATTCATTATGTAGTGACTTTAAGTAATGAACTTACTCGGTCACAAAGAGTTCAGGAAACTTAGAATCATCAAACCCGTCTCACAGTAAGGAATAGAAAACCCATTATCACTTGACTGGAAGGTCAGCAGACTTGGCATGCAAGTTTAAAGGCGCCAAAGATAATTTTGAAATCAACATCTGAGAGTAAAAGCTTCATCAGTAATCAAAGTTGGGGGAAAAGCCTTTTCTGAGCGCTGCTGTTATTTTGAGCATTCAAATAACTGAGTATCTTATTATTATTATACGATTAGCAATAACAGACTGAGCTCCTCTATCAGCTGTACAGGCTGAAACAGCTTTTACCACCAGATTCAGTGATTCCCTCTGCCAGCAAGCTTGTGTATGCATTTATGGCCAGATAGTTCTCAATGAAGCGAACACAAAGCTCGGAGTTTCAGTGCACTTAGAGCATTGATTGTGAAATTATACTAGATGCCTAACATATGAAGCAGATATGGTCAAACAGAAGTATGTGGTATCTCATCTTATCTAATAATTATGAAAAATTACCTTGTATTTCATTCTGCATTTTCTTTGAGAGAAAAAATAACAAAGCTATACACGCATTGTTGCTATTCATCTAGCTGTTTGGACTGATGAGCATTCTGCAGTGTTCTGTAGTCAAAAGTGTCTGGTTTTAGGCTTCAAAGTCTGAGAATTTTTATGTAGGAGCTTTTCTGTTGTTGCACTCTTCAGACAATTTGAAAGACCAGGTTTTGGAAAAAGTAAATAGTAAAAAATGTTTATTTAAGCAGAGACTTCTCAAAAGGTACAGTTTTTCACTTTTCCATTATAAAACAAAGCATTGTGCAAATACCAGTCCAGAGGAACTAGAGGAGGGTGCAAAGGTCAGCATATAAGTTTGAAATGCATTACTAAATTTGTAGGAGTAGGATAGTAGTAGGGGATGCTATGGGCTGTATATGCCAAGCAGGATACACTGACAACAGCACACTGGTAGATAATTATGTGCCATCTGTTTGCTGCTCTTATTATTATTTGTGTTATGGTATTACTAGCGCTGCTTTGGCTTCCTAGCAGTTCAGATACCAGTGAAAACCCATGTAGACTTCTGGGCTGTTACCAAACCAGTAGTATCACAAAAGATCTTAATTGTGAAAATGAATCATTAATTGTCCTTTCCACAAGTAGCCACTGTGCATTTTTAGAGATGATTCTTTGGGAGTTAACACTGTCCTCGCCCACTTTCCTCTGCTGGTTGTATTCATTCTTGCTTTTTCCAAAAGTGCTTCTGCCAGCTTTTCATCTGATGACTCCTTTGTTCCTCACACACTGCCGCATTGTTAGCATGTGATACCACACAAGCCTCACAGCTTTGCTTTGGTGTTTCATAGGATTTTAAGCTAAATGGCTGTCAGGCACCCAATGGAAAGGAGGCTAGCTAGGAGGGGGAGAGAGGAGGGCTGGAGTTAAAACTTCAGATAGTGTTTGCCTCCATGTATAGTGAATAAACTAGATGGAGCGGGGGGAATGGCAGCAGAAGATAAGCTGCAGTGAGATGGATATTTATACTGTGCTAAACTGCTGTGTTCTCATTGCTGACCGTCATTCGTGTTTTATCTGCAGGTAAATTCTACTGTAAGCCTCACTACTGTTACCGACTCTCTGGTTATGCTCAAAGGAAGAGGCCAGCAGTGGGTCCTCTGTCAGGAAAGGTAACTCATTATTTTCATCTAACGTGTTGTGTTAATAGATTTTGATTCTTAACATTGAAAAAGTAAATATGCTGGATTTTTTTCTGAAAGTAGAAAAATTCAGTGTACATCAAGTTGCTTTTTTATGTCATGAGATCTTGGAGTAGTATAGATTTTATTTAAAAGTAGTTCCTTTAATTACCACTTCTCTTTTCGTGATTCTTATTATAAAATAATGTACTGTCCCATCCAGAACAGGATGTTGATTTGTTTTCTTGTCAGCTGAAATACTTATTCAGTTCATGCAGAGATTAAATGGATTATGTTACCAGTTTTGGTTTTGCTTTGTTTCTCCATGTTTTTTCTTAAGATGAAACAAATTATGTGCATTTCCTTTGAAACATGAAGTTCTACCCTACTTGCATAGGCTATAAAGAAGACCTCCTTTCATTTCTGAAGGCTTTCTGAACCTATGTGGAAAGAAAGGATATCCCTTTTCCTAATACTATCATAGTTGGAAGCATTTGTGCTTTAAATATAGGATCAAGACCAACTGTGTAATACAGAAAAGTCTCCCAGCTTTTGTTGTTACAATGCAAGGCACTTATCTCCTCAACTTCCTTTTCAATATTTTTGCATGCTCTGTCTGAGCAAACTCTGTGGTAGTCTCTTAACCAGTTCTGTTAAGCTTGCGTGCTACAAACTGTCTTCCCCCTTACATTATATTTTCCTTGGTGGTAGTGGTGGTGCTTGTCTTTCTGCCTGTTTCTCAGGTTTTATTAGTACAAGCTGAAGCTGAACTCTTCCTTTTTGGAAGGATAAGGGCTCCATCCCAATATTTTGGTCATACTTTTCGCCAAAAATAAAGACTAAAAATGGTACTTATTTTATTTCCCAGATGCGCAGACTTCAGGCATTGTACTGCTTTGACTTTCTTGGATATCCAGCTTATTTTTCAGAGCTTTAATAAAGCCATAAATTGAGAAGGAATATACTTAGTTCAAACCTTGCCTTATGTGATGATTATTGGGTATCTTAATTGTGAGAGGGATGCATTCCTTGTTCAAAATGTTCAGTACATATAGCCTCATATGTAAAAAAAAAAAAAGAGTATCGATGTGGCATTTTCAATTTTTATATCAATTTAATTTCCCCCACGTTCTTACAGGACACCAAGGGACCTCTACAAGACGCCATGGCAAGCGATGGAACTGGACGGGCAAATACCATCTCCGCCTCAGCAGACAGGGCCCCAGGTAGCTCCGCTTCCTTCTTTAGCAGGGTGGTGCAGTACTCTCTCGGCCTCTTTGACAGAGTTAGGGTGGCAAGCCAGCGCCTGCAAAGCACGGTTTCCTCGATTGGGCACCAGGTAGCCCAGAACCCTTTGGACTCCTTTTTCATGTGTCAGCTGGTGGCTTTTGGGGTTCCCTTTCTCTATGTCCAGTCAGAAGTTCTTGTGCAGATCCTAGGGGAATTCTGTGGGCAGCCTGCTGACCAGTAAGAATGAATGTGACCCAACTTTATAAGCTGTATAATTTGTGTGATTCTTAGGTGCCGTGTGAATTTTGTGCATTAACGTGGAAGTCTCAATATGTTATTTTGCACTGTGGCTTTGGGGCCTAGATGTTCTTGGTCCTTTCAAGGACACTATCTGAAAGAATTCCAGGAAAACACAGATACTCAGTTGAGCCCCCTGAGTGAGCTCAGATAAAGAGCCCTGATCTGTAATGTATGCAGCTCAGTGTTAGTGAAGTTAAAAGTTCTTCTGATGCACTGGAATAACTCTCAAACTGAATTTCTGTGTTTGCCTGAATTCTGGGTGTGGTTTCTTGTTCTCCCAAGCTTCTCTTCATTGATCTGGTACTTGAATGGGAAAGATCCCGTTATCTCTGGATTGTGTCTCCTTTGGAATTCTGGGGGTGTCTGACAGTTAATGGAACTGAAGTCATTAAACCCCTTGAATTTCGTGGTGCTGGAAGGTCATGGTGCTCTTCCCTCACTGCCAGAATCTGTGCTGCTCCTAGCCATGGCTTTGGGAATGGGGTGGTGAATGTGTGTGTCTTACTGTGAAGCAGTTTTGCCTTTTAACTTGAAATTCTAATTCTTTCTAACATGGGAGAAGTGTCTGTGCTACAAATGCTCGTTTGCCCAACCCCCAAATGCTCATTTAGTGATGTTAGAAACATAAAGATACTTGATTCCTAGTATTTATTCCAGAACACTATGGATAAACTAAATCAACTGCTTTTAGAGAGAGAACATACTTAGAGCAACACTTCGAGAAAATAATGTTTTCACAGTGCTAGTTGAGAAAAGACCTTCACAATATGCAGGCAAATAAAAATAATGCTTTTGTTTGACTTTAGGTATTATTCTCACAAGCATTTCTAAGATTGTAACTGAATGCAGTCCAACAGAAATTTATTCTTAGTGTATGTCATTGATTCTTGAAGTGTAGTTACTTTCATGGTTTCCTCTTTTGTTTGTATGCAATTTCCATATGGCAAAATGGAGGAAAGGGAAAGGATATGGAAGAATGACATTTACAAAATGCTGTGAACAGATGGGATAACTACAGCAATTTTTTTGTGCAACTGCATAGACTTAAAGTCGATTTCTCTAGAAGTGAAGAGATTTTTTTTTTTTGCCTGTTTGTTTTGGTTTTGGTTTGGGTTTTTTTTTTTTTTTTTTTTAGCTGGAGCATATTCTTTGAGATGAATGGGAAAAAATATTTCCTGAAGCATAGGGCATCTGATGTCAGAATAAGGTAGTTTATGGAGTGAAGCTGTTGATGATAAGAAGTGGAAGAAGTAGAGTTTAGCTATATGTATTGATTAGTTTATCAAAGCAGTTGTGAGCAGAAAGTCTCCCTCATCTGATATAGTTCTTCCAACTGATTAAAATTAATGACTCACTTTTATAAATGAGTATTCAGTAAATAGCATCTAAGTGAAAACTAAGTAGAGCAAGCAATAGGACATGGTTTACTATAAAATTCTATAAATCAGCTATAAATCAGATGTTTCCATCTCTCCTTATGTAATGGTGGCACAATCCTGTAGCAGAACTGCAGTATTTCCAGAGGAGTAAAACAGAACAGGCACCAGTTTATCAAATGGAAAAACTTGAAATCTAGGGCGGCTTCTGTTTGTTTTCTGCTTTTCTAAAGCAGAACTGTAGCATCATTTTTGAAGCTTTTAGGCCTTTGAAAGCTTTGCCTTTTGCAGTGCCCAAAGTACATCAGACCATACCTTAGCTGAGTTGAGCTAGGTCATCTTTACGGCAGCAGTGTTTTGTGGTACATTCTTGTGTATGCATGACAGAAGTACTTTTAATGGTACAAGAGTGAGCAATGGCTCTGCTGTTCTCCCTCTTTCTGCTAGGAAAATGCCATTAGTGGCCGAGATTTTGTTTTCTTTGTGAAGTAGATTCTAAGTATATTTTAAAACTACTGGCTTAACAACGGTTAAGAAGTGGGAGGAGGCTAAGTGCAATATACTTTAAAAGGAAGGCACAGTGTCATTAAAAGCAGGTCAGTTCTCTGTTAGCATAACAGTCATATCCTGTAGGTACCTACCTTTAGCTTCTGCTCTTGCTGGGTAGATAGGTCAGGAAACCTGTGATGTGTTTACAGTTACATATGGTTTGAAAAACCAAAAAAACCAAACCTTTTTGAATTACTAAGCTTGATAATACAGTGGAAGGATGTTATTCCTGAATAATCCAAAGGAGTCTATAAGATTATATCTCAGTATAACTCCTGACTTTGAACTATCTGTGTATATGCTTTCTTGCGGTTTTTAAAATTGTCTATTTAAGAGACTATAGACATTCTGCTTTCACTGTAGAGTAGACGAATATCTTGAGCAAAAAGTTGTCTGAAATGGAGATAGAGGGAGAGCTCTGTTTCCAAGGCTCCACTTCACCCATCTGGTAGACTTATCTAATACAGGTCATACATCTGAAAATGTTTAACTTCCTTTAAGGCAAATGCTACCAAAGGAAATTTGGCAAGAGCAATTTCAGACCCTGAGGTCTGAAGCAATCCTCAGTAGTGACACAGATCTTGATGTGGAGTGTAAGTTGCCTCTAAAATGATTAAGTGAGAAAAAAAAAAAGTGTAAATTGCACAGGTTTGATATTTGATGGAGATGTAAAGATGGCTTAGAAGACAAAAGGGAAATGTACAGCAGAAACATCAACTAAAGAATATACAAGACAAAAAACCTGCTGTTCTTAAATTTTATACCTCTGAGTTAAATTCAGCCTAGAGTTAGAAAAGCGCTTATGCAGTGAGCTTTATGGTGACTTGTGCAAGGCCTGCTTTGTAGTTGCCATGGAATCCCAAATGGATGTAAATTGCATGAGTTCTCCCCCTACACTCACTGACTCTTTTACTGTGCCACCAAATCTGGCCTTTTCTTTTTTAGCCAGCTTAATGCTTAAAATATATTCAACCACAAAATAACGTTCAGAAGGTTTTGTCAACTGAGGTAAGATTGGTCACAACACGCACTTGTGATGTGTTACTAACCTGATTGGCATGTATTAACTTTGCTAAAGATAGCAGTCCTCCACTGGGTGGCCACAGTCTTAGGTGGCATTTAATGTATTTTCTCTGTCCCTTGTATTGTAGTGATGATAGTTGCAGGGCACAATCTGTGGTAAGCAAGTTGAGGTTTTTTTTAGCAGTCAACTAGAATCATCCTTCTTGCAGAGGTTTTGCCTGGTTTGCTAGAGAGCCTACGTGGCATCTTATGTGGCGATTACAAGGGAGGTTCTAGTCAAACTAGCTCTTGCAATATAGATCAACCCTTCAGTCTGGGAAGTGGCAACAAGCGTTTGAGTGATGGATGCCATTCTCTCTGGGGAAGGGAAGTTGGGGAAGGCTGTTACTCTGCTTTTGGTCCTGCTGAACTGTGGCATGCTTGTCATAGATTCTGTAACCTTTCTCTGTACCCTGTCTGCCTGTTTTTCTCTATCTTCTGCATTTGCCCTTATGCCAAAATTGCTGCTATTGCTAAGAGGAAAAAAACCAAAACAACTTTGCTTTTCACCTGTCTCTCCCTTTGATAATCTGTAACTGCTGTGTCTTGAATTTTTTTGAATATTATTTACAGTACTTTATATGGTTTTTATGTGCTTTTAATGCAAATGCTGTTTTTCTGTTTGTTCTAAAGGTCTGTAAGAACATACTTATGAACTTTCAGCTCTTTCTTGACAGATGGACTTGGAACAGTCTTTACCCCTGTCAGCTTTACGATAATGCTCCTTGGGGTGACTTTAGCCAGTGATGTTTTAAGACGTTTCCCGTTTTAGGCTTGTCTCCTCACAGCAGTACATTTCTGTCCCTATCAGCAATAGGGAGTTTATAAAGGAAAGACCTGCTAGGGAAACTCGTACTTAAAAATGTACAGCAATAAAAAGCAAATAATGAGATCTTTGTAGTAGTTACTTGACCTGTTAAAGATGTAAGAAGCCAGATATAAGCCATAGTATGCAAAACAGAAAAATGCAATACAAAGTAGATGTACTAGGTCTCCTGCTTTAAAATCACTAAAATATATAGTGTATATGATATAGGTATGCAATATGAAAAGTTAAAATTTCTCTTATGGATGTGCCTTAAGTGTTTTCAGGGTGCAACATACTGAGCAAAGCCCTTCACAGTAGACTCTAAAGCAAGTAGTCTGTTGTATATAGCAGGCAAAGCTGGACTTTACATGTGGAAGTTATTTTGCTGACTTGGAAAGCGAGAGAAGGGTGGCTGCTTCCTCTAAGTGGCATGCCCTTTAAAGTAAATTATCTGAGCCACATCTTCAAAAGGATCTTAACTGTCTGTACAGTTTTAATGAATCGTTATTAATACATCCAATAGTATTTGCACGCAATTCTACTTCTGTGTCTAATGAAGTACGAGTAAATTTTACACATAGTTTTGTATATAAATAAGCTTCCTGTTCATAAACATTGCCTCTTTACGGTTCTGTATACATTGAACATGCCTTACTTGTGAAAATGATTCAGCTCAAAGCAATACTGTTTGCTTGTGCAAACAAACGTATCTTCATTAAATCCCCCACTTCGTCACTTCTTTTCATTATTATTCACATTTGGTTTTTGTTCTTGTTTTAATTTGATCTGGTTTAAGTATTAAATTACAGAAGATAGCAGCAAACTAATTCTGTGACATCGTGTTCTGTTTGTGGTGCCTTCATTTTAAAGAACTGAATTATGCATTTACAAACACATCCGTAATCTCTCTCTGCCTTCCATCCCTCCCACTTCCCCCAAAAAAAGACAAAAAAGAAAAAAAAAAAGGAAAAAAAAAAAGGAAAAAAAATAGTGCATACATATTTCAAGATGCACCACCAAACAGGGAGGAAAGAGAATTCCCCTACTACTGTGCCTTGAATGTTGTCTCTTCTGTTTGGAGGAGGCGTGGTGGTGTGTTTTGCAGGACATGGCACATGATACTGAACCCTTTTATGGGGTTTCAGGCAACTCCAGAGAGATCTAATGCAAGATTTATTTCTCTCAGCTGGAACATTTAAAATATAAACTTAAGAACCAGACCCTGTATTTTTGGAAAGCTAAGGAGAGCGTGTGGGTTGCCCGATTAAGACCAAGGTTCAGTGCCCAGTGAATCATTGCTTAATAGCAAGCCAGGAATCTCTGTTAGGATAAGTGCTTGACTGTTCCCAGTCCATCATGTTCCTTGTCAGTGTTCTTATCAGGATTTGGATGGCTTTTGGCGTAAAGGAAAGGAGAATGCTAAAGGACCAGAAATGTGAAGTCAAAAAAAATTTGGAAAGGCAAAGGCATCATGGAAAGGTTATTTGTTCTAAAGAGTGGAGATGCAGCTGACCTGAAAAATCCTGAAAAAAGTTCTGGGGACCGAGGAAGGATATACGAAATAGTAATGTGCTGAGTTTGTGCTCATGGCTGGATCCTGCTAAGAACACTTTTTCTTGGGAGTAACTGGGCTCCTGATTCCACCTTTCTCTCTAGCTTTCAGACCTGTAGACTTATGCCACTGGAATATTTGTTTATTGTTTGTATGTGTATATTCTCAAGGGTGATATGAATTTTTCTGGGCACTTTAAGAGCTTCATGGAATGTTTTTATGTCTTAGAAAAATAGTATCAAGTTTGTGTGAAGGAGTTGGATTTTTTTTAAATTGCAGAATTAAAATGTCTGGGTTTTTTTTTTTTAAGTAGAATCCGAGAAATGACCATTTTGAGATTGTTTCCCTCAGAGAAAAGGAAGGAGTATGCATAAAATAAGTTTGGTGACAGAAAATGTTCAAGTGAGATGATTAGTGCTCAGAAAGGCTTCATGTCTCCATTGTATAGCCTCTTTGAAGATTTTGATTTATGCAGTTGTTTTAAACCTGTTTTTGTTTTGGGTGTGTGTCTCTTTGAATTATGTAACACGTGGTTTTCCTGTTGCTGTGAAATCAAGACATTATTTGTTTGACTGTGTGAAATGTTCAAGGGAATAAATTCCAAACAAACTTCAGGTTTCTGAGTTTTTCTTTGTCATCCCCCTTCTCCCTCCACTGATTCCACGTGAGGGATGCTGCAGGGGATACAGAGCTGGGGGAGAGTGGAATTAATAGGTCTGGCAAGCTCAAATGCAAAAGATATTTTGAGGAGCTCCATGGCACATGCCGTCTGTCACTGCAAAGTGCTACTTTTCAGACTTCTTTATCGTCTTTTTAAAAATAATTTGCTATTGTGTTGTGATTTGCTCAGAGTGAAGGGTGTACGCTGCACAGACAGCATGACACATTGCTGTAGAAAACCTTCTAAGGACTTCTCATACTAAATATTCTACTATTTTGGCGAAGCTGGCTTTGGATAGATGCTCTGTCAGTGTTGTGGCTTCACTGGTTTTGTTTGATTTGGGAGGTGGTTTTGAGTGCCTTGTTGCAGGCCAGAGGTCTTGTTGCACTCTGTAAGCAAAGCAGTGATACCCACATGTGAGGAGAGAGGAGGAATATGGGCAAGTGCACGTCAGCGACTGGGAACAGGGAGGCATAGCCTTTGCGCCTGACGTAGCAGGTAAGCGTCCTGGTAGGATTTGGTTCCTCTTGTTGGGATAGCAGCAGTGTGTGATGGAAAGGCAGCAAATGAGTAAATATGGAACCTTGTAGCCAAGCCTGTGTCTTATGTTCTATCTGGATAGTTGCCTTCTCTCAGGAGATGACTTCCCTTCCTCAAGACCATTAAAAGACTATTTTGTAGTGTTCTCACCCTGACAAACAGATGGAGCTGGATCATAGTTTTGAGCTGTTCTCAAAGATATATTGGATTAGTCTACATTAGGGACTCATTCTGTGTCTTTTCTCATATGCTTCTCATGCTTCCTACTGCACCACTGGCAACTGAAAACTTGTAATAGCAGATGACTTTGGAGAATCTAATCGTGAATGATATGTCTTGTCTTTTGGGTTTATTTGGCCAGAGTAGTTATGTTTAAATGGTAGCTCACAGAACTGCAACCATAAACCAATTCTATTACGTCTAAGTTTTCTTTGGAGAAAAGTAATCACTTTATGCTTTTGAAATTGCCTTTTATTTTTCTTTACTGTGACCAGTAGATTTTGAGGCTAAAATCGGCCTTCAGTTCTGAGAAGGAGCCATAAGCATTGAGCATAAAACTTCATGTGTTGAACTAGTGTGTGAACTAGAAACGTCATTTTGATGCACCAGTAGAACAGCCTCCACTGTTCTGTGTCAGGAAAGCTGTTAACTTTGCAGCTACATATATGCTCTTCAGAAATCAAATATTTGTTTCATCAATTTAAGGGGCGGGGGGGGGGAAGGATCAAGAGAGGTGCATCTCCTGAGCTCACAGGGATAAAATCAGACTTCTTTGTTGTACCAGTATGGGAGACATTGTTTTCAGCTAAAACTTGGAGAAACCAAGTACTTGTGTGATGGGATTGCTCCAAGGCACTCTCACCTCATTGTCTTTGAAGTCTATACAGATGCCTCACACTTTCTGTGTCTGTGGTTCTTCTCTAGTCTCGTGGCTTCTGGTGTTCTCTTACGAATGCCTACAGGAAGAGTTGAGCTCTGTATCCTGCCCCACTGGATGGGAGAGGGGTGCTGCCAGGGAACTCCTTCCATGGCCCTGACACTCAAAAGTAACTTTTTGTTAAAGACATTCTAAGTTTGTTTGTGAAACAAAACTGAACCTTTTTCAGGCATTCTTCCCGTCACTGGCACCCTTCCTTCTTGTTGCCATTCCAACCTAAGATACTTACCTTAAATTTATTTACTCTAGAGAAGACTTTGTTCTGTAAATGAACCCCCAAGTAACACACTATGTCAAATATAATTATTTTTAACCTTTGTTGTGCAAATAAAATTGCCTAGAAATAAGGAAGAAAAGTAGACAATTTGGGCCAGGCTATGTTCTTGCTGAGTGTATGTGATTCTTTGCCTGTAGTTCTGTAAAGATTGATTTTTCTGAATATGCTGTCTTGGGATCTCAAATTACACAGGTTTGTCCTTACATTGCACCCGTCACTTCTGAGCGTCTCTTAACGTTATTTAGGAGTTGTAGAACTTGATAAATAGATTAAGTAATGTCTTAATTTTAAAGAAAATGATATATCATGTACTTTTTTTGCAATTATGTCCTCACTTAACGTCCTCAAAAAGAAATTATCCACAGAAAATCTTATGTAGCTCCTAACTTACATCCAACTATTTATCCCAGAACTGAAATTGAAGGACTAAAATTCACTATATAAATACTCATATATTAAAGACCATTTTTAGAAACAAGATATCATAATTACATGTGTAAATCACTTTAAAACTTTGAAGTACTGAGCCCTTCACAAATGCCCAAAGGTCTACGGGCAGTGTAGATGTTTTGTTTCGTCAAAAACCAAATTGAAAAACCACTGAAGATGGACTGAATTAGCTTTTACAATGGTTTGGAAACTTCATTTTAAGATTTGAGCTTTTGGGAGTACTAAGATGTTTTCTACCATGCATCCCAAAACAGGTTGCTTCATCAGATATATTTTGGTAGCAGTTTTTCCAAGAGGCGTGTTGGCATAGACCATCTTTTTAGCTACACGCTCTGCTAGGGTAGTGTAGAAAGCCTGCTGTGTACAAGTTGTTTTACATTTTAGACATATTACACCTTTTAATCTGGTATGGTAGAAAGCAGAGTAACTGTTTCATACAGATCTTTTCCTCTCATGTTCTGTAACAGTGATGAGAAAGTGTAAGGTACTTATAAAATAATAAGATGAAGTAATAAATGTATGTTCACCTCTACACCAGTTAAAATAAGCCAGTGATAGTTTTACCACCTGCTCATGATCAGCAGCATAATACATTAAGGTATGTATGTAGTTGGTAATATAACTTAAAATACAAGGAGAAACAAGAGGAGAAAAACAAACTTTAAAAAACACCAAGCAGCAATAATCTGAAGGGAAGGAATACATTCACCAGAGTCAACATTGAACCTGTTCTCCTGCTTCTATGAAGTGTATTTATGAAGGAAGATGGAGTAGTGGTTGCTGAGCTGGTCCTGGAGGTGTAGAGCTTAGCTTGGGCTTTCCACACGAAACGGAGCAAATGCTCTTTGAGGATGAGATGGCACTCTATGCTCTGTTTAGTTTCTTACATCTTCTCTCAAAAATGTATGTTTAGTCTGACATTTCTCATGTTTGCTGTCATCCCAGAAGGCTGTGTTTTCTTTTTTAGGGAAAATTTCATAACTGTCCTTTCTGCTGTTATAGAAGTTTATCTGACGGCTTGCGGGTAGAAGTGTTTAAAAATAAGACAATTTTACCAAAGAGATGCTTCAAATACTTTCAGGCTTGGGTAACTCAGTAATTTAAAACATCAGAACTGATGTGTAAGTTATCTTTAATCAGTAATGTGCCTTTTGGAAGCTTTCTTTTTGGAACCGGGGCAGATTTTGGATATACTTAGCTATATACCTATATGCTAGAATTTTCTCAGTTTCGGAAGTGTTCTCACTAAGGTGTGAAGCTCAGGATTGCTTGGAATATTGGGTTACTGTAGAAGTTTTACAAGAGCATGTGGGATAAATATAGATAATAGAAAAGTACGCAAGAGGATGAAGGAGCAGATGTCGATGCTTTTTGGAGTATGTGGAGCTTTTACTGAGGGCAAGTATTCCCCAGTATATTTTCCTGTAACTGCCGGCCTCAGATTTCAGCCTCTTCCATTTGCAGCACTTCACAATCTTAGTGCAAATGATAGAAATTAAGTAAGGATATGGTTAGTATCTAAATATATTCTGAGATCCAGTAATTACGGAAATCTGTAGTACATTGGAACAGAAGAGATAGTGGATATTAGCTCAGTAGTTGAAAGAAGATACCAGGTTGAGGGCTGTGTTTTGAATCTGATCACAATTTGAACGGGAAACTGAAAACATTTGATACTCCACACTTCTTTATTGTGTATGATAAAATTTGTAGTTCCTGTTTGGTTGCTCTTTAATGATCAAAACATTGTCTAGTATCTAAAGTGGAATTGGAACTACCAGTTTCTAAAAAAAGTAGGCAATATTTGTATTGATAGATTCCTCTACTATTTTTAAGCGGAAATTCCCTTGGTTCAGCTTTGTCTTATTTCCACAATGAGAATCACCTGTCTGATCCCTCCCAGTGAAATGAGAGGTTCCAGAGGGCTGCTACGTATATATAGAGAAGCCACAATGAATAGACTATACAGAGTCTTATCTAGTAGAGAAGATAGCAGAGACTTTCTGTCTTAACAACATAAAAGATATTACTCTTCAGATTATAACTGGACAATTACTCTTAAATATTAATTTCAAAGTTATTTAAAACAAAGAGAGTACTTCAATTAAAAAAGAGGAAAACCTCATGAGCCAAGGTAGTGATGATCTTAAAATAAAGTGTGTCCTTTCTTGCCTTTCCTTTTTGTTCCTGCCGGTCCCTGGATGTGCCTCATCCCAGGTGGTTCTTTAAGGTAACATACCTTTAATAGCTTCCAGGACAAAATTTACGCCTGCAAAGTAATGTTATCTTTAGCCAGATTATCCTTTAGTGCTCTTCAGCCTTTGCACACTCAGCTTCTTTCAGAAATGGAAACAAGGCCAGGCAACGTGATAGAGCTGATCAAAATACTGGAGAGAGTTCAGACATCTTAGGTGATACCAAGAAAATTGAAAATGTTACTGACTTACCAATATTCTTGATTAATAGACATGCCAATAATTAACAGACAATATAAATTGATGTAAGGATTTTATATCTCCACTACTGGAAATCTGTTTGGGAAGCAGTAGAAGTGAAATCTCTAATAAATGTTAAGATTTTCTGCCAGAAAAGATGCAATAAGGAGAATCAAGCTTAGCAGTGCTCCCTGGGGCTTGGATTAGGTGACCTAATACCTCCTTTCCCCTGTTTCTTTTCTCCACCCACCAGCTACAACACTGGACTCTTTCCAGAGTCAAAAATAGCTACGTTCCTGGATTATTCTATACCTCTGCTGTAATGAAGGCAGCTTTTCTGTATTGCTAAACCACATACTGAGCTTTAAACTTTAATTACATAACACTACTACTTCATGCATCTGCATATGAATAACACCATCTATTTCTCAAACATATCTTTAAGTTGGAAATTAATTTTGATTTGTTTTCAAGACATAAATATAAATTATGGTTGACCTTGAAATAAAAGTGGTTAATTATATTTACTTCTGATTGCTTCCACTAAAACCAAAAATAGGTCAGATCAGTCAAATTGGCAGCTGTTTCTAGGCTTTGCCCTACTGATGTTGAAGGAAGCAATATTTTGTTGGTGTCCGTTTTGACAATTCTAAAAGACTATTCTAAACAAAATAGTGTGGGAGTGGGGGAAAACATTGCAACATCCATAAGATAAACACATAAGTTACTGATTTAATTCAGTAGTTAGTTCAATTCACTTTCATAATTATGAAGAAGAGGAGGCTTCCACATTTACTGACAGTATCTGAAATATGAAGAGTTTAATTCTCACTGGAGGTTGTGGAATGTGTGGAAGAGGACTTACATCTTCTTATGTTTGTTTCTGGCCTATCTGTTGCAGAGTCCCTTGAATATTTTATCTGTCAGTTATTCCCATACACATTGAAATGGTTTAGGGGAGTCTTGGGGCCCCTCTGCTCCCCATTGCTTAGGGAACCACTAAATAGCGACAAGAATCTCACTGATTTTTATTTCAGGTACTGTGTGCTATTGAATCAAGTAATGCTATATAACTTACTGGTTGCACTGGAAGTACTGCTGGTTCTTTAGTAACTCTTTGATGGGTACTTTTGCATCAGAGGATGCATCTGTCTGTACAGCTTAATTTCCCCATTTCTCTATTTAGGTCCCTGATTTGCTTGGAAGAGTTGCTTCACTGAGAGTTTGAGGACTGAGCTTTGACATGGTAGTAGAGGTCTTGAGCATGTTGGTTGCCTAGTAGCAAGCTCCTTTTTCTTTTGGTAGTCTAGAAAAAGCTACTGTTCTGCTCTGTCTGCTCCTTGGTTGCATAGATTTTAAATGTCAGTTTCAGGACAGTTGTATTGATCCAAGTCCAACCTGCAAAAGAGAGTTTGCATATGTACGATTCCCATATCAAACTGCAAGAGCTTTGGCTAATAGAGCATATTTTCTAGAAAGCTTAGTTAGTTACTATTTATTGTTGTGATTGACATGTGTGCATTACAGAATTTCAGTAGGGCCATCTTCAGGTTTAAGCTCATTTTGAATCCTGTGCCTGGACACTCTGGATATCTTGCTTATGAATAGACTTTTTTATTATCATACTGTCCTCTTTGAATTGGGGCTTTTATATTTAGCAGAATGTGCTATGGATCAAACTAGAAACACAGACATCAGAAAATTCAAGATTTCGTGGCTTCTGAATACAGCTGAATTCAGGCTCCCTTAGGGCTTGGGAGGATACTAAGAGAAAATGTGGAGGCATTATATCAAAATAACATTGACATTTGATGACTATTAAGTATTTACCTTCAAATAAATGCATTCTTGTTTCTGTGTTATATTACGCCTTTTGACTTTAAGGATGTGCTTATCAAAATTCAGGGGATGTGTGCAGTTCTGCAGTACGTGATGCGAGGCTGTGTGAACAAGCAGTGACAAGAACCCACCAGACCTGCTGGGCTCTTTCCAGTGGCTTCCTGGAGACATTTCTTAAAAGAGAAAATAAATTTTAAAGAGTGGATGAATCTAGATTTAAAACCTTAAACTTCATCCTAACCTGAAAAAAAAATCCCTTCTGTTTAACACACGTCTGCAGGTCAGTTTAGAGTTGCCATCTACGTGTTTTATGTATCTCTTACTGTGCAATACGAAAATTGTTAACAGTGGCTAGATAGTAATTTTGGAGAGGATTAAGGAAAGGATTTCATGCTTCATCTCTCAGAAGAAATCAATGGCACTTATTTAAATGGAATGCTTTAATTGACTTACTGTTTCAGTATGTGCAGCATCCAACAACGAGCCTCAGTATTAAGGTTTCTTTTTTTTATTGTATATACTGTGCTGAGCACAGCAAGCATCTCATAGGAGGTGCCGTTGCTCAACCTGCTCGTGTAAAATGTGTAATTATTACGCTTAAAATCTGACGTATTTTAGTCCCTTTCTTCCTTCAAAGTGTTTTGTCTTGGCTTAAAGTGAAGTTAAGAGTGAAGGGGTTGGAGTTGGGCATTCTGGATCCTGTTTCTGGCACTGCCACTGGACTGTTGTGAGACTGCCTTGCTGGTATTTAATCTCTGTGTCTGGGCTTGTGCAATGCCTCTACAGTACTCACCTACTTCCAAAACAGGTTTGCTTTAATGTGCTAATACTTGTAAAACATTTTGAGGCCCTTGGATGAGAACTGGAGTTGGAATACAAAGAGAGGCAGTTAATGGAATCAGAAGTGGGTGAGGGTGAAACTTCGGGGAAAAAAACCTGAAGCTCCGTGTAACATTAACACAGATGAAAAATGAGAAGGCTAAAAATGTTACTGGATCTTGTTTGCTGCCTTGTCTATGCCTCAGTGATAATGTTTGCTGAACTGCAAGCATGCTTCAGAAACCTTAGCCCAAAATACATTTCTTAGAAATTAATGGCAACGGAATCTGAGGACTTTCACATTTCTGACTCAGAGCTCACTGCATCACTTTTGAACTCCCACAGGAAAGTTCCCATCTTCCATCTCTGTACTTTGTCATATGCAGTATGCTGTGTTGCTGTAAGAGTTGGTTTGTCTGACATAGTTGTGTTCTCAAACAATTGTGTGGAGGTAGAAGTAATTGAAGAGTTTGGAAAAGATGAGTGAAAACAAATAGGTACAGTGTTTCACATTATCATAAAAGCACAAGATTTGAGAAATCCAGAATGAAGATTTTCCTGAGAAATTTATTGATTCCTTCCCCCTTTTGCACGTGTTTCACAGTAGACTCCTTTATTTGAATTTCTGTAACTCCCCAAGACCACAGCTGAGTCTGTGCAAAATACTGCACCTGCACTTCACAAGAGACGACAGTTAACTTAGAGGGCTTGCAATCTTAACAGATTTGACTAAGAAAAGGAAGTCTAGAGGTACTGCATGATTAATGAAGAATAAATTCTAGCCAAATAGGCAGGTAGTTTCCCATTGGGAAGAATTTATTGTTCTCAGATTCCCAGTTTTCTCTTGCATCTTCAGCAAGTGTTATGTCAGGGAGTAACCTTGGCAAGATTTCATCTAGCTCATGAGAATAATCTGTAGATTTTGCAGAACAAGGTAGTAATGGGGAGAAACCGACATGGAATGCTTTCTCAAGAGGAGCTTCCCAAGCCTTCCGGTAATTGCCAGAGTTGCTGGAAAAGGACACATTCATGCGAGCAAGGAGCAGTTCAGTGTAGGAATGTTATCTCTGATCACATGATTTTCTTTACAGGAGGCAGGCTGTGTCAAGGCTGAGATAAATAAAGGACTCTGGCAGCTTTCATGCAACAGCTAAGCAGCCTGTCCTGTTAGGAAAAACAGTTCCCTTCAGATGATCTGTGTAATGTTCATGGCCCACTGACTCTTCCAAAGTACAGAATCAGATTTAAAAATGTGTCCTATTTTGGGCATTGCTTGTGGATTTTTAACTAATCAGTTAATTGTATGAGAAGCTGCTCTTAGCTTTCAGGTAGCTCTGCTCTCTGGCTGATAGCATAGATTTTTTTTTCCTAGCACCTGCAGCTTCATCAGCCAATTTTCTCACAGTTGTGACTGATTGCAGACTTTTGGCTCTGTGGGCCCAGATGCGCTGACAAGGTGAAATGTCACCTAATGGATAATGAGCGCAGGCTGCAGCTATCTCCCAGCACCAAGCTACAAAACAATCTGGGGAATAATTTAATGATTTGAGAGAAGCGCCCTTGCCCTCCAGAGGACCATTAGAGAATAAGCTTCAGCATCTACAAGAACTGCACTGGAATAGACCTTGCCCATGATATAGCACCATATATATATGGAGGAAATGAGGGTAGGAAAGCTTCAAATTTCCTTATCCTTATTTATAGTTTCTTATTGTAGCTTCAAATGAATTGGTGTGAACTTTATAACATAATGTTGAACAAATTGTTCATCGTCTTAGCAGGTCAGTGAGACCTGTGTCTCACACTTACTTTCATCCCTTGCGTACCTTTGTGAACTGTAAGGCTTTTCCTTCTGATAGTTGATGGCTTCGTGGTGGAGCATGTTGGCTGTCAGTAGCATTTTTCCTGTTTCATATTTTGTAACAAGTTTGAGACTGGGTTTGCAACTAGTCAGATAAGTCTTCATGGAACCTTTTATGAACAAAACTAATAGACCAAGTAGACCAAATGGTCTGTATAGACCAAACTCCTAGAAATCCCTTGCTGAAGCTGGTAATTGGTTGTTTCTGTATCACGTCCTCCAATACAGACCTGTTTTCTCTGTAAAGTGAAGTGGAGAGATGTGACCAATCCTGCATCTCAAGTATATGTATATAAAAATTAATTAGAGAAAGCGCTGGGAATGTCCTTCCTGCTTCTTTGAGATTTTGAGTAATGGAGTGCGTGTCAAGCTCACAGGACATCTTGGCTTGACCACATCCTTTTGCACTAAAGTTTAGGCAGATTTTCAATCTTTTCTGTTTTTTTTTAACACAGTTGCATTGAGTCACTTACTCCCACTTACAGTTTGTGCTGTGATAGAATTGCTTTGATTCTGAATGTCTCAGTTATACTGGGTCTTCATGATGAGAAGGGCAATGATGATTTGTATTTTGAATAATCTAAAAGATCATATATGCTCATGAAATGCATATAAACAGATGTCAGCTTGATTTTTCCTCTTTTTTCCTCTTTTTCCTTAGAATGATTGCTGGCAGTCTTTCTCCCCACCCTAGATATTGCAGGATTGAAACAAGCTTTTTTTTTTTTTTTAATACTCCATTCATTTAATTTAATTATATGAGAATGGTTTTATATTTCTTTGTTTCTTTGTTTTACTTTGAAAAGGCTGACAAAAACCCCTTAAGATTGTTAGAAAACAAGAGGAGTGAAATAATGTCAGATGAACAAAAAGTTCCTATTCTTTTCATTGTCATCTTTTTTTTCTGCTTGTGGACTTTGCAGCTATGTCAGGGTATGCGTCAGAAGAGAACAAGTTAAAAACAGCTTGTGAAAAGGTATTTCTGTTGAAGTAGCTGAGCCTAACTGATGGCTTTATTGTGTAGAAAGAGTTCCAAGTAGAAGAACTCTTGTTTTATGATGATTTAGTATATTCCTTAGTTTATGTAGTTATAGTTTTTTCACTGTCAGTCAGAGGTGGCAGAACAATATTCCAGGTCAGTTCCCCTGTTACGGTGAACTCAGGGTTGGGGAATGTAACACAGATTATAAGAATAGATTTAGCTGAGGTGGTACCACCATCTAGAGAGAATGAAATGAAACGAAACATAAATCCCGGCTGAAAAGGCAGTCCTGTTCCATTAAACTTTGAAAATACTAACACAACATACGGCTCAGCAGCAGGAAGTGGTGGAGACCACAGCATCCCTGGAAATGCAAGGTAATGCTCCCGCCTGCCACCTGAGCAAGCTTCTGTGGTTTATACCATAAAGAAGCCCTGTAGTTCCAGCCAAGGGCGCAGCAGCCACTTGCCCACATCATAGAAGAGTTCAATAATACTAAGCAAGAGGGAAAAACACTCCTGGCAGTTGTCTTTATGAGATTTTTATCTTTCTAAGAGGGGCTGGAAATAAATGGCACTAATTGTGGCAAGGCCTATGTAGTTTTGTGTGAAAGACAATGATAGTACTGAGTAATTGCTCTGAAAAAAAAAACCCCTATTAGGAATAAACTGAGAAACTACAAAGGGTGGAGAAAGAAAACTGTCTTGGAGGTCAAAACATGTGAGAACAAAGTAAACGTTGCCAAAACTCCTGTTGGTGTAGACTTTGCAAAGGAAAGTAAAGCAAACAGCTGTATTCTTTAAGCATGTAAGTAAAAGCAAGATAAGGGACAGCAGAAGTGGGTCCACAGTGAAGATGGGGCTGACACAGTATGCAATTTTAGGTACAGTCAGGCAATCAAATGAATTGACCTCCAGGGACAGATGGGACAATGACATTGGACATGGGAGCAAAAGAAGTCAGTGTGTAGAAAGATTTGGAAATGGAAATTACCCTGTAAAGCTGGAAGCAAAATTTAAACATTACTATACTGTAATGAGTAGAAATAAAATGAGATAGAATAGTCTATATCTCTGGAGAGTGGAAGAATTGTACAGTGACATTGTGAGCTTTGTGGTACAAATTTGTGATTAAATCAACCTATCCTGGTATACATGACTATCTAATTCAGGGTAATACTGTATGACCACTGGGTGACAACAGTATGGCCTGCATATAAACAATTAAAAAGCAAAGAAAAAGGAAAAAAAATTGGAACAAGTACATATCTGTTAATCTAAACAGTAGGTAGAACATCTTCTTTGAAGGAATAACTAGAGACTGCTAGTTCTGCAAGTGAAGTCCTTTGACATTATGAGGGAAAGTGGTATAAAAAATGACATGGATTCACCAAAGACTATGCAGGTTATCCTGACAACTTTTATTGAAGAAGTAACTGATTACCTCCATAAGGAAAACGTAGTGCATTTGAACAGCCTGGACTTCAGTAAAGCACCTGAAGGCTGCCACATGGAAACTGGATAAAACGAGGGAGTAGTACATGAAGTGTCAAGTAGCTAAGAAGTTGACTTAAATGAGATAGTAGAGGTTTTATTGAAAAAGGAAATAATGGGGTTGGATGACACCTACACACTGTAGAGTTTCACAGAAAATAATCTGTGGACTGATCTTTGTAATACTTTCACTAAGGTTACTGGCAAAAAAAAAAGGAAAAAATCTGCTAATGGAATTCATTGCTGAAGCAACATTTGAAATTCTCATCAATGCAGAGGAGGATAGACGTGTTGTACACTAAGAACTGTGAAATGTTGTGGACTGTAATATTAAAAATGTAATAGTAGAAAGTACCAGGTCATGCACTAAGAAAGCGATGAGGATTTTGGCTGCCAGCAAGGTGATTATTAGTTGAAAGCAGAGAAGGATAAAACCTGAATATCGGTCAATAAATAAAAGCCACCAGTATTATGTGGCATATAAACAGGCAAGTGTGTTCTCAGGGTGTATCAGATGAGAGATTTCTGGCAGGGGTGTATGTTACAATGATAAGGCCTCCTTTGGAAAGTTGGGTTCAATTCTAATCACGCAGGTTCTGGAAAGATTAATCCAAACTGGGACAGGTGCAGAGACCTAGGGGATGATCAGTGTACTGAAGAGCTTATCTCATGAGAGAAAGGCTTGGCTTGTTTAGCAGAGCAAAACAGAAGCTAGGAAAGAGTGCACTCTGTAAATAATAAGCTGGGTATGGCAAATGGTGGCATGTTATCTATGACAAAATACTAGAATTTTTAAAAGAAATGGATGAATGCAAGTTTGCATTTAATTCAGTGAGTGCCACAGTGAAAGAGGCTCCTATATACTTTCTCCAACTGTCTGATTCACAGGTCCTTACAATTTTCTGGGATTTGTGTTATTTTTGCTTGCAAACATCTCACCTAGATTTTTACCTGTCATTCATTTAATCACAAACGCTGATTAAAAGCAAATGAATTCAAGTCTAAAAAGGAGTGCCCCAAGTGGGCCTTTTTCATTCCTTCCCTACCTTATCTTTAAGTAGTAATAATATTTTCTTGCTCCCTAACTCTGTACACCTACCTTGACTGGTAACAATTTTAACATGCAGCAGGATTGCCCCACAGCATTCCTACTATGTCTGACAGAGTATGTCCAGTCTGTGGCCAGGGCTTCCCCAGTACTTACTACATAGGCTTCATTACAGCTCTAGTTTTTGCAGCTAAGATGTCCCTGTTTCCTCTTTCAACTAGGACATTTAACATTCTTTTAGCATCTATTAGCCAAAACCACTAAGATTCCCTTTTGCAGTCTGCCTCCCCAGTAGTGGCGAACGGGATAATGACGTAAGGTATTCTCTCGCTTTATTTACCTCCCTCTGCCTCGTGCCCTTTTTTTCCCCAATTGCTCGATTTCCTTAAAAGATTACAATTCTGACTGTTGCATTTATTGTTTATTCACTGGCTTATTCTTTAGGTGCTAGTGTAAATGGGCTGGAAGAGCCCAGCCTTGCTAAGCGGCTGCGTGGCACGCCTGAGCGGATTGAGCTGGAGAACTACCGCCTGTCCCTGCAGCGGGAAGAGGAACTGGAAGAGGTTCCTGAAGAGACACTGGCAGAGCATAACCTGAGCAGTGTGTTGGACAAAGGAACAGAAGAGGATGTGCCCAGCAGGTTAGCACACATTCTCCATAAACTTCTTTTATACTCGTCCCAACAGTCTTTTGCCTGCTTTTCTCTTAGCTTTTTTTAAACATAATTATTTACCAGGTTACTATTTCTGAAGTTGTTGAAAATGTCCTGCATATGTACACAGATATTTTATCTTGTAGTTTCTGTTCTTCTAAATAGCTGACTACCATCATTAAAAGACAGCTGTAGTACCATGATACCATTAAATTCAATTGTAGGTTGGAAGGGATTTTAAAATAATTTTTTTAAAATTGTATCAAAGACAAATGAGACTTTTGAGCAAACAGGACATCGATTCAAATGGGAGAGGGTTCCAAAGTTAATTTCTTTTCTGTATGTTTGCATTACAACTCAAAACTACTTTTGGTTTAAAGATTCAAGCTTGACACACATGTAATCCTGACTGAATGCTGATGCAATGTTTGAGAGATACCAATTTGAAGCATTAGTTATGGCTATTGAAAAATATGTTGTACCTTCACAAATTTCCCTTTATCTGCAAAACAATATATAAGTGCACCAGGATCCAAATATATGCAGGCAGAGCTACTGGAAATAGTTGTTGCAGGAATCAATGAGAGAAAATACTTGATGAGGAATGCTTGTGAACTTTATAGTCAGTCACACACGTTTAGCAGAGTCTTGATCTCTTAATATAGTTTCTAGTAATATACTTTTCTCTGTAGCAGTAGCAACCCTTACCTTTTCAGCTCTCAGTCTATCCAGTCGTCTCATTGAAATAAACTTAGAAAAGGCTGTGGTGGTTTCCTGAGACTTAGATCCTACAACCATATTCTGTGTATGTACATGCTACAGATATAGGGCTGTTTGAGAAATTCTTTACTACATTTATACATGTAAAATTGAATTGGATCGGTGTGGTGAAGAATGTAGGAATAAAATGTTCATTAAAATGTTTACAGGATTAACATAGTACAGAATCCATCATTTATTTGTCTGATAAGATAAGTTTGAAGATGCAGCATCTGGAAAGTAATGAGTCAAGGCTGAACTCAGGCTTGACAGGGCGTGTGTGTGTGGACTCAGGAAGGTGTGGCTTTCATTTAAGTGCCTGACAGTTGCTAATATCATGTACAACTGTTTTCTCAGAAACCTAAATAATACCTTTTTTAAATTAATTTCTTACTGTAATTTCTTTAGAGGATACTTTGACATTTTATATAATTGAGATCTTATCTAGTGCTCTAGTTGAATAATCTTGGGACTATTTGTGGGAGATGCAAAGTCTATTTGCCTCACTCATCCTTCCTTTAGCTCCCTGATCAGGCCTAGGAATTATGCAAACTGTGACAACGTAGGCATTAATGATAGAGAGGGGTGTTTAGTCCTTTGCGTTTCTAGGTCTACAACAAAATTTACTGATATGGAGCATTATTGTTATTGGTCTTGATTTCAGTAAATCAGGACACAGTAGGCCCACTTCGTAAGTGGCAGAAGACTTCCAAAGGAGCAGAAGAGTGAGTTTTAAAAGGTGGAGTTTTGGCATTTTGGCATGAAGCTGTTGATCATCTCCAAGAGCTGTTTTGCAAGATTGTAGAGACCGAGGACAGTACACTATTAAGTTGGGGAGTTTGCTTTTCTCTTGTAGGGTGTTCCATTTAACTCCCTTTGTCCTACATATGTCCCCATAACCTGATTTAAACCGAGTGTTTCTGTCTGTGATAGACTGAATTGCTCAATTTTGTATGCAAAATGCAGTGTTTAGTGGACAACTCGCACTCAATCATAGAGAGGAAAGAGAAAATACATAAAATTCCCTGTCAGTTTGACCTGGAAAAATTTCTGTTCCAAATCCAAATATGACAAGCTATTTACTCTGAGCATTGATAAGACTGTGAGCCAAACATGAGAGAGAGAATTTTCTAGATGATGTAGCTGTTGGGTATCATCTGTTCAGCTTGGCCCACTCCATGATGTGTCACAGAAAGATGGAGCAGGGGAGGAAAAGGGAAAAAGTCTGACCACTTTTTCAGCAACAAAAGAAAAAAAGTTTGACTCCTGCAACAAGCCAACCAAAGCTCTGATTTGATCATCTTCAGTGTCTTGGTGCAATGCCGCAGGGTTAGGAGCAGGCGGAGGAGATGGGGAACTTTTTGTTCCCTCCACGTCGTACAGAGCGATAACTTGGTCTTCAAAGGTTCACCAAGCTGTTAACTCTAAATCAAGCAGAGACCATGCATTTTGGTGCACAGCTCATCACGTATATACTTAGGAGCATGCACAGTGTAGAGAAAGTTTATAGAAAACAATATTCTAAGTATATTTTTTCAAAAGAGAGTTAATCATGTTCAAGCTTCAACCAGAAAAAAATAATTTAAGCAACCAAACCTTGATTACAGAGCTTTTGAGAGTTGGAAAACCTTTTAGATGCCTTATCATCCCCTTTAACTTGCAGTACCTCTCAGTATGTCATCTGCAGTTTTGGTATAATACCCCGTGGCCTTTTGAAGGAGAGTCATAGGACAGCTTGTGCTGTATGGGTCGGTATGACAAGGAAAGAGACGAGCTTCATTTCCACAGCTTAGATTTTGGTTCTCCTCAGCACTAAATCTGTGTTGGCACACCTTTTTAATGAGAGATCACACTGCTTATACAAATTCTGTGAAGTAACCTGCTTTGGACTTTGACATCTGCTTTACAGGGAAAAAAAAGATTCAGCTGTTGAATTCATTCCTGTGGCACAGAGTTGCCACACTGAAAGGAATGCCCACTCCACCACACCATCACACCACCATCTTTCAGCTTCTCATTTCTCAGTTAAAAGGTCAAACAAAAACCAAGTTATAAATAAAAGCCAAAGATGGTAAAGTGAGCTATGCAGTAAAGAATTTATGTCGTCAATATTACACGAGATAAGCAGGCTCATCCCATTCAGCAGTCATGGCAACAGTTTGAGCAGCAGTAAACCTTATTGACAGCACTCGAAAACCCCAGCGTGCAGCACCTGTCAGGTTTATTTCCATACCAAAGGGTGGGAAAGTTAATCAGGGAGATGGGGAACATCATTTTTTATCTCTGTGACAGTATCTGTGTAAAGCCTTTGGAATATGCTTTGGTCTCCTGGAATACGCACTTGAGTCCATGGCATGCAACAGTGTTTGTATTCAGTATTTAGCATGTGAAAGCCAGGCAACCTGTTAAAAATAAGTATTCAGTTTATGCTGTGAAAAACTGAGTTGTAGTTTGAGCAAAATAATGTTCTGTATATGCAGAACAGTGAAGAGAATTTAAGAGCCTGTGGGCAGAAATACGTGACAATCAGAGCATAGAAAAAGCGGTGCTTTCCTTGTTAACTTTGCTATCAAAAATAGTCTTTTAGACAAGTAGATGAATAAAATTATGCAAATATTTTTTTTTTTTTTTGTGTAGCGTTAGGCAAATTTTAAATTCTGCACCTGAATATGTTTGCCTGCAACACAAGAGAAAGGGTGCTGCCATCTATCATTTTTTGGAAAGTATCAGTTTATCACAAACTCATGTAACAAAATCTGTGTATGGGAAACAGAATTAAACAACTATACAAGTTATATTTTATAAACCTAAATGAAATTTAAACTTCATTATTTTCAACTGGTCAGTTTTACCTCTCATTGTCTATACAGAATGGGTTCTGCCAAAGGCTGTTAACTACAGTGATAGCTGTCATAAGGAAGAAGCAGAAGTAGAATATTGTTGTCAGATAATTCACTCAAACTTTAACTATTCACAAGCAGTTTTCTCCTTCAATCCAGATGAATGTGGGCCTTTTAAGATTTCTATGGGAAATATCCAACTGTTGCTCTAATAAATGCAGTTATTTTGGGACAATGATCTGTTAAACAAAGAAAAACAAAGGAAGAGGACCTCTTCTCCCTGCAGCTATATTGTCTGGATGTGCTGTAGTTCACATTCATTTTCCAGGGACAAATGCAACTGTCTTTCTCCCCAGTACCTTTAAGTAGCCCAAAACATAAAGTGAGCTAGATTAAATGTCATTGTATAGGCGGTTACATTTCTTGCCCCTTTGCCCTGCTGCTGATACTGAGCAACTGTTAGAATTAAACAGAGATGTCTACTAAAAAGCAGTAATGATTTACTGTTTTGCATCTTTTAGACTTTGCTGTGAGAATAATAAGCTCATTATTGTAATTAGCCTTGCACTGCTTCCTACAGTTTCTTGCCACTATGTACACTGTGTACTTAATTAGATACATATTCTAGTTCTGTGATGTAGAACAGTGAGGAATTTTGTAATTTTTTTTCTCCAGCTCTCCTTAGCTCACATGCTGTATCCTTTGGCCTGATAGTTGTGTTGTGTGTTCTCTCTACTCCCAACGCCTTCTGTGGTTCACTTCAGCAAGTGCCAAAAACATCTTAGCTGTCCAAAATGCTAGCAGTAGCTGCCATTATTGAAAGACGTGACCTTCTACATTCTGACACTGCTGAGAACTCTTGCACTGGTTTATCCAAAGCAATATGATACAAGGACAGTTGTTTCTTTCTGCTGTATTCAAGAATGGTCACGAGCTGTAACAATTAATGCTGCACAAATATTTGGACTTGGCTTCACAGGTACATCTCTGCTGCTTCACTTTCTTTAAAAGAAGCAGGGCAAGGACCATACTGCAGCCCACACATGATGCTGTCACTAAAATGCCTATGAAATACTGAAAGCAGAAAATGAGTATTATGATTTTTGTTGTAAGTTTTTAGCTTGTATGTCTTGAAATAACTTGTCTGTGATCTAAGACTGATCTAGGAAACATTAACTAGTTGTTTCTTTATCTTTTTTTTCCGAAACCCTTATAGTAGTTCAGAGTCTGAGATGGAGGAGGAGGATGATGAGGAAGAAGATGAACTACTGCTGCCTCAGCAACCCCCTTCAGACTTGGGTGGTGTGCCATGGAAAGAGGCTGTGCGTATTCATGCCCTCCTGAAGGGAAAGAGTGAAGAAGAGATTGAGGCTGAGGAAAATCATGAAATTGAGGACAAAGAAGAGGAGGAGGAGGAGGAGGATGAGGAAGAGGAGGAAGACGAAGAGGAGGAAGATGAGGAGTCCAGTGAAGGTTAGATTGATTTGTCCTTCCTTTCTGCTAGACAGCAGAGAAAACTGAGTTGAGTATTTGCCATGCAAGAGAAAGATTTGCGTTGGAGAACTTTCCTTCTTTTTTCACTTCTTTCTTGATTTGATTTTTGAGGGAGTTACTGTCAAGGAAAACTTTAGATGGATCATTCTGGATACAGAAGATCTTTGCCCACAGGGCAGTTATAACACTAGTTACCAACACAATATGCTTCCCATGCACCATGCCAACATGTGCAATTCACAGCTTTGTGACACTGTATTGTTTTATTGTTGTTTTTTATTATTACTGGGAATTGGATTTGAATGTGCCCTTTGTTCTTTGGCAGCAAGAACTGGAAGCATTGTGGAGGCAGTGTTTTCAGTTTTGCAAAGTGCCTCACTCAGGGGTAGTGCCCTGAAACTATTATCAGGGCATCCCAGAAGAAGCTAGCTCTCTGTAGTTAAAAAAACAGCTTTGAGAAATTGGAGAGTTCAGGTGGTTCCCATTTTAGCTCTGAGGGATTTCTGTGGAAAATCTTAGGGAAACATTCCTTCCCCTGTGTTTGTCTCAGTCATCAAAATGCAAAGTTTGTGCTAAGAATAGACATATTTCCACTGTTTCACCACCATGCTAAATTTCTTGCTGATCTTGTCTTTGTCTTTGTACTCACATTTCCTTTTTGTGAAGACTAGTAGACTCCAAAGAGCTTCTTCGTAAAGGCCTTTGGCTGCCTAGCGCAAGCAGAGGTCCAGTTTTTCAAGTCTTAGTGGCAGTTTTGTTGATGAGCTCAGCAGGCTGCTTGGCTACCTTTTCAGCGTAGGAGCTGTATCTCCATAACTGAAGTCTATGGAAGTCAAGACTGCTTTTTAAGTATGGTAACATGCATGTTGTGTGTTCAGTTTGCTCAACCACAGTGTTCTTGGGTGGACATTATTTCATTTGAGAAGTTTTCCTGGCAGATGCTTTGAATACAGCGGGAGTACGGGGAGTCGCTGGATTTCCAGACAGTCTCTCTTTCTGATTCTGTCCTTTCTCTTTCTCTCTTTCTCTCTCTCCATCGCTTGTATGTGTACACGCGTGTCTGGTGTTATATGTGGATGTGTGGTTCCCTCTGCTGTAGAGGGGGAGTATTGCCCTTGGGAGAGAGAGCTGCAGCAAGGCCTCTGGCTTCAACGTCTCTCAAATGAAGAGGACACGGGTACATTTAAAGGTACCCATATACCATCTCCACTTCCATTTCCCCAAAAGAGGGGGAATGTTTCAAAGAGCAGGTCCCACATGAGAAGTTTGTGTTTTATTTAATTGCTTTACGAGCTCCCTAAAAACTGATTCAGTAGCTGTTGTTATCTTCATCTCCTAGTCCAAGTGCCATATATTGGGTTTGGCGTTGCCACTGGTTTTAGGCAAAAGATAAAGCTGCCAAGTACCTCAGGATATCTAGAAGGCCTGGACAATTTGCTACTGTAATGTGCATGAACAGCAACCCCTGCGTATTTAAGAGTTTCAGATTTGTTCCATACACACAGACTAATTGCACCTGTGTAATACGTCAGACACATGGGACACATCAGAAGTACTGCCTTCAGATTGCCTGTGTCAGCAAACTTGCATTTTTTGTTGTTGGCCGTTGTGAGTTTTTGTCTGTGGGGGAAATTAATCAGGCTGCAGTGATCCCTCAAGATTTTTCACAGTCATATAATGGGTGTAAAATTAATCTGACATTCCATTCTAACTGGTTGTGTTATCTTCCATAATGCATTCTCTTGCAGTTTATTTCTGATGGTTGTTTTTTTTTTTTTTGGAAGCACTTGGTCCTAATAGCTTGTTAATCTCTTATTCCCTCAATGTGGTTCATTAGAGCCAGAACACATAAGAAGAAAATCTAAGGGCCTTCCTGCAGGTAAGAGGAGATATGCAGTTGTCAAACTGCGTATTTTGCAGCTTACAACTTTTGTTGTAACAACTGTAGCTTAGCTTCTGACTTTTTTTTTTTTTTT
>WHYT01015792.1:0-35046 GCA_009806455.1 Tetrax tetrax
AGAGCTGGCGACTCAGAGCTAGAAATGCCTAAAAATGGCAACTGAGAGCTAGAGCTGGCAACATATGGCAACCCGGAGCTGGAACTGGCGACTCGGAGCTAGAGCTGGCGACTCGGAGCTAGAGATGCCTAGAGCTGGCGACTCGGAGCTAGAGATGCCTAGAGCTGGCACCTCGGAGCTAGAGATGCCTAGAGCTGGCACCTCGGAGCTAGAGCTGGCAACTCGGAGCTAGAGATGGCTAGAGCTGGCACCTCGGAGCTAGAGATGCCTAGAGCTGGCACCTCGGAGCTAGAGCTGGCACCTCGGAGCTAGAGCTGGCACCTCGGAGCTAGAGCTGGCACCTCGGAGCTAGAGCTGGCACCTCATGGCAACTCGGAGCTAGAACTGGCAACTCAGACCTAGAACTGGCAACTTAGAGCTAGAAATGCCTAGAGCTGGCCACTCGGAGCGAGAGCTGGCCACTCGGAGCGAGACCTGGCAATTGAGAGCTAGACCTGGCAATTGAGAGCTAGACCTGGCAATTGAGAGCTAGAGCTGGCACCTCGGAGCTAGACCTGGCAATTGAGAGCTAGAGCTGGCAACTCAGAGCTAGAGCTGGCAATTGAGAGCTAGAGCTGGCAACTCGGAGCTAGACCTGGCAATTGAGAGCTAGACCTGGCAATTGAGAGCTAGACCTGGCAACTCAGAGCTAGAGCTGGCAATTGAGAGGGAGACCGGGCAACTCGGAGCTAGACCTGGCAACTGAGAGCTAGAGCTGGCAACTAAGAGCTAGAGCTGGCAACTCGGAGCTAGACCTGGCAATTGAGAGCTAGAGCTGGCAACTCGGAGCTAGAGCTGGCAACTGAGAGCTAGAGCCGGCAACTCGGAGCTGGCAACTCAGCGCTAGGCCTGGCAACTCAGCGCTAGGCCTGGCAACTCAGCGCTAGACCTGGCAATTGAGAGCTAGACCTGGCAATTGAGAGCTAGACCTGGCAATTGAGAGCTAGACCTGGCAACTCGGAGCTAGAGCTGGCAACTCGGAGCTGGCAACTTGGAGCTAGAGCTGGCAGCTTGGAGCTAGAACTGGCAACTTGGAGCTAGAAATGCCTAGAAATGGAAACTGAGACTTAGAGCTGGCAATTGAGAGCTAGACCTGGCAACTCGGAGCTAGAACTGGCACCTGACAGCTAGAGCTGGCAACTCGGAGCTAGAACTGGCAACTCGGAGCTAGAGCTGGCAACCATTGGCAACTCGGAGCTAGAGCCGTCAACTCAGAGCTAGAGCTGGCAACTCAGTGCTAGAAATGCCTAGAAATGGAAACTGAGACTTAGAGCTGGCAACTCAGAGCTAGAGCTGGCAACTCGGAGCTAGGCCTGGCAACTTAGAGCTAGAACTGGCCACTGAGAGCTAGACCTGGCAACTCAGAGCTAGAGCTTGTAACTCGGTGCTAGAGCTGGCAACTGAGTGCTAGAGCTGGCAACTCGGCGCTAGAGCCGGCTAGAAATGGCATCTCGGAGCTAAAAATGGCATCTCAGAGCCAGAAATGGCAACTAATGGCATCTCAGAGCTAGAGCTGGCATCTCAGAGCTAGAGCTGGCATCTCAGAGCTAGAGCTGGCAACTAAGGGCAACTAAGAGCTAGAAATAGCAACTAAAAGCTACAAATGGCTTGAAATGGCAACTAATAGCCAGAAATGGCTAGAAATAGCTGGAAATGGCAACTAACAGCCAGAAATGGCAGCTAGAAATGGCAACTAATAACCGGAAATGGCAGCTAGAAATAGCAGTCAAATAATAGCTAGAAATAGCAAATAATAATAGCCAGAAATGGCAACTAATAGCCAGAAATAGCAAATAATAGCCGGAAGTGGCAAGTATCAATAGCTGGAAATAGCAGTGTGAGCCCTGGCCACGGAAGGGGGTGGGTGCCAGTTGGGGACTGTAGGTGTGCTGTCATGGGGGTCCAGTAGCACTGCCCAGCACGGGGGAAATGAATAATCTGGGAATAAATCTCCAGGAAAAGGTAAGGTGAATAAACTAGGACCCCTTTGGGACTCAACTCATCTTGGCCTTTCAGCACAATAGAGATTCTTGAAACAATACTAATCAGCTTTTTTTTTTTTTTTTTTTTAATAAAAAACATTTAATATTTCCATTGAAACTTACACATAACACAACAAGCAAATATACATTGATGGGGTGGTTTATAAACAAATATACACATTTTGCACTGCAAAACAAACCACTTAAAAATCCAGTCCGCTGGCTGCACTGAAGTACATAACTAAGGTAAAAGGTATGAAATATCTTAAACAACAAAAGTTTGTAAATAGTCATTTTTAAAAGTGTATTTTATATGTTACAAATACTTGCATGTTAGTTCAAATAAAAGATGGCGCAGAATGGCGGTGGTAGGTGATTCCAGCATTTGAACCCAGAACAAGCTGAACAGACTCAGTCCACCGAAACTTGAGAGTTAGAGTATCTCACATGTCTGTAGAGTCTTACGGTTGTTAAGTATGATCAGTAAAAATAAAGCAGCTTCTGGGTGTTGTGCTATTTCACTAGTTAACTGTTCAGATACTTCACCTTACGTTGTATGCATGGGGGCCTGTGGAATATAATACTCACAGATTAAGTGAAAAGTGACAGTAACCAAGAATTAGAATTTTATACTCAAATTTTACACCATCAGTGAAATCACTTAACATCTTTGATATTAATTAATTATTTTAAAGTCTATATGCAATTCAAATAAGCTGGTTCCAAAATTAGGCAAGTTTTTAAAATTAAAACTGTAAGGGAGGATTAGTGAGGCAGCCATGCTACTTTAGGAGCTTGACAACATCACCCAGTTCTCCAGCACTTTCTATTTGTGTCATCCTTTCTCTGAAAGGCGTCAAGAAAAGCATTTATAGAGAAACGTGCTCTCTCGGGGAATGCTAGAGTGCACATTTCATCTGTTACAAAGCCACACTTGTTGATTTCTGTAACAAAAAAAAAAGTCAGTGCACTTAAGTGGGTTTTTAGGAAGACTCCAGGGTTTCCAATATATGAAGAGAAAATTCTGCATAGCGACTGAACTTCAGCAGTGTTCCTACTAACGTCGAGGCTGCTTAAAGTTTTCTTTTTGCTGAACTGGCTCAAGTATCCCAAAGAGTCATCCAAGTCAGCCAAGATCTCTTTCTCAAAGAAAATAAATTCAGACATCTAAAATTCTGTCAGTTCACACTGATAAGTTACCAGTACATTACTACAGGACATCCCAAAAATCCCCAAACAGTCAAAAGCAGACTCTTACTCTTAAGAACTCTGTTTACTATCCAGGAAAATAAGCTGAGACCGGTGTTACTGCAGCTTTTGGTGACGGTTGGGCTTTTGTTGGTAAGTACGGTTTCAGATACTCTGTAGAAGAGCAGAAACAAGACACTGTTCATAGAACCGTAACTACTATTACCCTTAAAGTACACTTCAGGTCTCGTTTTAGTATTTCCACACATACCTGAGCTAAGTGTATTTTGACTAAGCCCTCGTAAAGGAACGCTGTCATCTTTTTTCTTGAAATATTTTGCTTCCAGCCCCAAAGTATCACCACTAGAAATGAAAAGGCTAATTAAAATTCAAAACAAATGTAGTTTGTTAGCAGTGCATTAACAAGTGTGGATACAGACTCATTCAGAAAAATCCTAACTCAAACTACTGCCTTTCTATGAATGTTATCATTCAAAGGCGAGCCATCAGCCATCACTGAGTAGATAAGAACAACCTAGAACTAATTTTTTTTATAGACCCATCCCTGATAGCCTTAGATCGTCCCCAGGAGGGACATTTAACTGTTGTTCTGTGGGACCCACTCCTGAAAGCGTGGCTCTTGTGCTATCTACAAACTGTGCTTAGTGACCAATTCAGTCTGCTGCAACTTAAAATTCATTAACATTGATGAAGGAAGGCAAGTGACAGGACTAGCTTGGTACTGGACATGTTTTGCTTAGTTCCAGACACACATAGAAGACAAATGGTTTTATAAAAATAAAATTCAAAACAAACCCACCACTAAAAATGCAATAGGTGACACTTACTTCTCCTTATTTGCTGGATGACTAGTTACAGCAGTCGCTGTCTGAACATCTGAACATCGATTCATTTTAGAAAGCTGCGTGTGAAACGGAACCTGCAGAAACAGAAGAGCTGCAGGTTAAAGAGAGCTACTCCAGGTATCGTGGTCCAGCAGGGAGTGTAGGCAGAGAGCGAACCTCTCCAGGATTAATGTTTCTGTACTTCGCATAGCACTTCTGTGCAGCAAAGCACGGAAGAATAAGCAACTTAAAACCAAGCATTAGCTATTACTAGTAGTGATAATGTTCCAAAGAGGGAGTTTAACAGTACTAGGATATACAGTAAATATTCACGCATTTTGAGAAAAATTCAAACCATGAAGCTTTGATATTTTATGCTATCACATTCTTAACTGAACAGAAAAGCCAAAGCGCCTACCTTTTGTACTGCACATTGGGGATTGATGGTTTTGTTGTGTGCTGGATCTGGAAAGGTCTGGAAGGTATACAGAGGAGAAATGGGATGATTGATTCCTGAGCTGGGAAAGGATGGCCGGTCAGACTGTAAGAGAAATAGAATACATACATAAAGGAAAAAATAAGTAATTGTTTGTAGAGATTTGAAATTCCAAAATTAACAAGTTACCACAATTACAAAGCTAATGCTCATTTGAGTCTTCCTGATGGGAAGAAAACATCCTTTTTCCTAGATTCACATTCTGAAGGAAAACTTGTAACTTTTCAAAAGTTAGACGAGTTCAGCACTCTTTTAGCTACTAATTATAAGCTTAAAAATAAGCTAAACACCCCGTAATTGATTAATATATTAAGTGTATTAGCTATAAATCAGAGGCCCCTCAGCATGAATATGCCCTTCCACTACTGAATGAGAAGCTCATGAATTGCTAGGTGAAAACAGACATCTGTACACGAGGACAGCAAAGAAAAATACTGTAGCTTATTGGTTCTTAACAAAGATAGGTAATGTTTCTTACCTCTTCTTTCATGTTTCTAAATCTCACTAATAAAAGTATGCAACTAGTATATTTTCCACCCACACAAAGATAATTAGTATGTAAGTTAACGTCACAACACAAAAATGACTTTTTCTTTTCTCTTCTCCCAGCATTTTATATTTTCCAAGCTAATTTTAGCATTAGTTTGTGTATTTTAATAAATGAAAGCTTAGAAAATTCTCACTTAGAAGGCCAGGGAATCAAGTAGCACCCAGCAGGCGGTTCTGTTAGTTAAAAAAAAGAAAAACAAAACCCAAAAACCTAAGCAAAACAAAACAAAAAAAAAAAACCCACACGCACCCCAAACTATAGAGCCCAAAGGAGAGGAAAGTTTTTTGGGTTGTTTTTTTTTTTTTGGAGGGCCATGCATTTCAGGAAACAAGCACACCACCACCAGGTTAGTTACAGTTGTAGCTTACCATGCCCTGAGGTGAAACGGCAGCCCTAACACCACCATGTGTGCCAGCAGGAATCTCAAGCTTCTTGGCCATCTGAACTTCATTCAGCTGTTTGTTTAACCACGTGATCACTGAAGAGAGAAGAAAAAGGTCAAGCTCCCTTCCTGGCTCTTACAAGCTGTTTAAAAACAGCAGGTAGCCCTCAAAGTGACAGCCTGATGGTTCATTTTTCCTCCTTAAGCTCAAGCGTCACCAGAAGTCCTAGTCTCATGAAAAGCCTTTCTGTTCAAGCTTCCTCCACCCCTGCACACCATTCTGTCCTTCCTCTGGAGCTAGCCCCCTACGTGCACTACCCCTGGCAACCACCAGCATCAACTGCAAAGGAAGGCTTGTCTCCTTGCAGCTCTAGTTCGTTGCATACCCACTACAGAAAGCAGCTTATTTTCCATAAACCACAATAATGGCAGCTCTGTACAGGAAAAAAACACAGGTAACCAATGTAGTTGCTTCCATTAATTTTCAGTAGCGGCTAGATGACTATGTCATTTTTAGAGGGAGAAATGAAATTGTAGAAATGTACCATTTTCATTGGTTTTCAGTAACTGCTTACTTTCTTCTAGTTTTTCTATTGTAGTTTCCAGCTGTTCTTGTAGCTTGCAAACCTGCAATATTCCCATAATAGTTATCATCAGGAGCTACTACTAATTACTAACTGAAGAAAAAAATTTAAATAAATGAAAAGGATCTATGAAGTTGTTCCAAAATTATTTAGAGAAACCAAAAGCAATATGGTAATTAAAATAAGCACTACTTTTAGCTAGAATTTCAATAGGATGACAGCCAGAAACCTTTCAAATCTTAATTCTTCTCTGATTAAGTAATGCAAGGACTTTAAGCAGGGAACTTACTTAACAGAAGAAAAAGTTCACTCTCCTCTTGCCTCATTCACCAACTTTCACATGAACATGCCCTCTAAAGCATGTCAATTCATCCTTTATACTGCCTTGTTCTCTTAATACAATTGTATTTTCTTCCATAGGGGTGGATGGCTCTTAAAAATCAGTTTAACGTGAAAAAAAGAGTTGATTACACATTTAAATAAATGTGTTAACTAAGTAAAAGATCCCTTCTGTTTCACAGAAAGATTTAAGACCTTATTGCTGTAAATAAGTAAGTTTAAAACCACAAAAACAAACACGACATACAAGAGCGTTTACAGGACAGAGGGTTAACCTATCACAGTACCTCCTGCTCTTTCAGTCGAAGAGATTGTCCCATCTCCTGCAATTCTCTCTGCTCTTTTTGAAGTCTCTCTTCTTTTTCTGCCAATAGTTTTTCCTGTTGAATTGTTACTGTATTTTTCAATTTTAATTTACTCATTAGAGTTTTCAAGTCTCCTTGTAACTTCTTGATGATTTCATTAGCCTATTTAAAAAAAAAAAAAGAAAAAAAGAAAAAAAAAAAAATCAATCAGATATTCTCAAAATAAACAGCTAAAATAAGGAAGATATTTCACAAGGATAACGGCATGTTCAAACAAACCTTAAGAAGTTCAGCTGACAGGGACTTAATTGTTGTCTCTAGTTTTTCAATATGACTTTGTTTTGTCTCTGTGCTCTCTTCCAGTATCACCTTAAAAGAATATTTAAAATATTATAATAAAGATATGTGATAGACATTGCTTATGATTTCAAGTGGAACCTCAATAATTAAGAACTAATCTTTACAAGATATTCAGTCCTTGCTTTTCAGTCAAATTACATAGGATCTCAATTCATCCATTTTTTGTTTACAAAAAGTACCACTAACTTTACTCCAGTACCATAACATGAAAACAGTAGTGGGGTTGTAAAACTGAATCCAGTACAACTTTTGATGCTGTAATTTAGAATCCTTTAACTACATTTGAAAGCTTACTTGCTGTATTCATAAAAACTTCAAAAACTTCATCTGCTAATCTATAGAGACTGCAATTAAGAAGGTTCTACAGAGCTTTAGAGGAAATTATTTTGAAACTTGAAGGAACCTTTTGTTCTTGAGTCGCATCTAATACTTCTTTCGTTCTAATAACCAGCTGATCTTTATCTTTGATCTCTTGTTCCAGAACAGCAACCCGTGTCTGTAGCTGATTAATGAGTTTCTCTTTTTCATGACATTCAGCATCCAGAGTGGTGTTCTCCCGACGCAGTGACAGCACCTCCTGCTTCGCTCTTTGGCATTCCTAGAATATTGAGAAGGCATTTTATTTTAAGAAAATCTGCAACAGTAATTTAAACACATGTATCTAAATAGTAAGCATAATGTGGAATGAAGGTGAGCTGAACAAACTTAAATATGACATATTTTCTGTTACATGCATAGGCAGCAGTGTTAATGTTCTAAAAATAGTTAAGTTTGGTTATGGAAATTATTGTCATACATCTTCTATTCCAGAAAGCTTTGCTTTCAGTTCTCTGACTGTGGAGTCTCCTTTGTATCTCCTTTCTGTCAGATCTTTATTGATGACCTCGAGTTCTGAGAGTCTATTCTGCAATTGTTGAATACTTTTCTGATGCAAATTTTCCAATTCCTTTTTCTGTTGTTCATGTTGTTGTTGGTACTGAGCTTGTGCCTGTGAGAAGCAAAGAAACTAGTTATTCAATGAATCTGAAAATTAAGCTGAGAAACTATTCACATATAAGAATATTGTTAATTATTTTCTGTGTCATACCTGGAGAGTTCTTTCCTTTTCATTTGTCAGCTCCTGTGTGTGTTTGTTTGTTAGAGCTGTCGTGTACGATGTCCATTCATTTTTCAGTTTGTCTAGTTCTCTGCTCTTGTCTGACAAGCTCTGTTTGACAAAGCACATAGAGTTTTAAAAATTTAAGCATTTCAGTCAATATTGAATGATTCCTTACTGTTAGTTCTTAAAAAGGATATGGAATTATTAAGAAAAGTCTATATTTCAGTACCAGATGACAAAATATCTGCTCATTCTGTAAACAGGAAAGTAAGGCACTGAGACACTAAAGAGCATTTTTCTGGCATTGGGGATAAAATAATCTTCATTTTTTAATTCTAATTTCTTCCAATCATTATTTTAAGAGTGAAAAAACAGTCCGCTGATGTTCCCTACCCTTATAATACAAAGTGTTCATGAGGGGAGGGATGTAGGATTCCTGTGCACAATGTTCACCCAGAATATGATATTTAAAAGCACAAAAGGTATTTATTACTCTATTATAGCCTTGCAGAAGCAGTTCCTAGCATAAGCAGTTCCCAGCGTATTGTCTTCCCTTTGCGAGAGTCTCACCACCCGACTAAGCCGGAGACACTGCCGAGCAGGAGGATGATGATCAGCGGGGTCAGAGCAGAGAAGGGAGGTGGGCGCAGCACCTTCAGGGCGTCCCCTGTTGTTCGCAGAGCGTGCTCTGCATCCTTTCTCTCCCCTCCGCTCTGAGCCACCTCTGTTTATCCTCTCAGCAGATTCAGTGGCAGAGCACTGACCAGGTGTTGGTGCACACATGGCCAGCGCACGCAGCAAGGCCTGCCAAGTACGTGCCCTGGTGCCTAACAGCGGTTCCCGGACAGCAGCAACATCCTGCTCAATAACAACCCTCCCGGCCCCGCTCTCCAAGGTCGTGTTCTCACAGCTGTGTGCAGCTTGTAATTTCCCACAGTGAAATCCCTCACACAGGGCAGGAGGGCAGGGAAGTAGTTCTTCAGCAGCACCTTTTCCTCTTTTTGAATTGTAATTCTGCATTCCCATTCAGCAAATACATTCCAGTAACTCCAACTGAAACTGCAAAAATGAGGTAAACAAGTATTCCGTTCAAAAAAAGCTCCATAATAGGATATTTAACGGAATTTTTCTGTTTAATGATAGTCCAAAAAATCTAATTCTAGAATTTGACCCAAATCATCCTCTTGAAACAGAAAAGTGAAGTCATTATTGGGCTGACTGCAAAAAAATCAAGAAGTAGTAAACTGAAGTCCAAGACTTCCAATTTATTGCAATTTCACAATTTTTCAAGTGTAAGGATTTCCAACCATTCACGGAATACGTAGAGTCTATTTATCTTCACACTGCCATGTATTTAGTATATAATTTGTGTGTGCACACAGACAGATCTCTCTACAAAATGAAGTAAAGTTCTGCTTTAATATTGTAAGAACTAGATTTTATTCTTCAGCTGCACGCTTTACTCATTCTTAAGAAAACGCTACTTTTCTTCTTTTCACTTGCTCCCAAGCCAATTATCTTGGCTAGGTGGTGGCTAACCAGCCAGCCCACAGGAAGGTACGTTTCCCACACACTAGAAATGGGGCAACTTGCAACAGGAAAGTTAAAAATCTACATTACCTGCTGAGTGTAGCTCAGTTGTCTGGTAAGATCCTCTTCAGTTTTTCTAAGTTTTTCTTCCAACATAATTTTGTCTTCCTATGTACAAGTTGACATCAGGTCAAATCCTTAGCTCCCCGAATACAAGTAGTATTTAACTTCCATTTTATCGGCATATTGTGCCTCAGTAACCACACAGCAATTATATTTTCTGAAAAATCATCTTATTAAATAAACTTCATATTCAGTAAGATACAATTCATAAATGTAAAAGAAAAGGCATTGGCTCACAAGGTAAAAATTCTGAATTAAATTCTTACCAAGTTTCTATAAGGAAATAGTATCTTGTCATAAAGACTTGTTTACAGAGGAGTTGCACGAACAAAGCTACTGTAAAGTCATATTATTAAAATGGCTTATTAGGTGGCTATAAACATGACAGCACAGTAAGAGACATAAATCCCAGGCTATGAAACTGAAACAGACAACAGTCAAACTATGAAACTATTAATTTTCATCAAATAAAACCTAGCATGCTACAAACTGCATCAACATTGCAATTTAAATTTGCTCTACCGCCCTTTGAAGTCCATAAAGCCTTAGAATTATATATACACACACATGCTTCCCTAAACCCAACTGCAGAACAAAGACAGTGAAAGCTTACAGTATTTTACTTCTGCAGTTGATCTGGCAATCGGCTGAAGGCTATGAAGCACGAGACACCGAAGCATTCAGAAGCATTCAACAGCTGCACACCACATGCATTGCACGCGTAAAATACCCGATTTTCTGCCAGCTCAAATTATAGCGCTTGGTTGAATATACACGATATTTTCATCGCCAGAGTGACAGTAACAATTTTGTTTTATAACATGCACCCAAATAACTACATGCAATGACACATATGAGCTAAAATAAAAAATAAACCAGAGCATACAATTTGGTACATACTTTTGAAGTATTAAGACTGAAAAAACGCTTAAGTACACATAGCATCAGGGCCTACTTGCAGCTATGACTAGCCTTCATTTTACCTTAAGGCACTTCAAACAGCTGGCTAAAAACTTCTTTATTTCTGCATCATTTCCCGGAAGGAATTTTAGAGAGAGGTGGGTAAGATGTTTAAAAGGGTTGGTCTCCACTACATTTAAGGAGACAGGTGTGTGATCTAGAACAGATGCTGAGGAAACTAACTGCAGCAAAAACCTAGGGAAAATAAAAAATAATGAAATTTTTAGCATATGTATTTTCCCGAAACTACCTGTAGATCCTACAAGAAATTTTAAAATAAAATACATTTTTATATGCATAACAAAAGGCTGTGCAGTTTTTGTTTGAAAAAGAACTACGAAATTCAGTCCCTGTCTTATAGTTAATACTAAAAATGTCAACTAAAATGCTTGTACCTTGTAATAAAAAGGTACAAAACTAATCAGTGTGTTTATTTTTAAAATTTTCAGAAGTCCATCTCAGACTTAGGAGTCCAAGTAAGGCCTTTGTAACCAAATTCAAAAGGATAACAGACTCCTGACTTTTAGGTATCCTATAGCCTAGTGAAATTCCTAGCTCACAGTACATACTTCAGGAAACGGCCCAACTACTGGAGTAGAGCTGTGGGTGGGGCTTTCCTCTGTACCCATACAAACAAATATAACACATGAAAAGGCGACTACACAGACAGGTGGACCTCAGGTCTCCCCACTTACATACTAATATCTAAACATTGAAATGAAAATAATAAAAATCCTTGTCAGAATGCCTTATAACTTTGCCTTCTTCTGTGAATCAGAATGATTGACACCTCAGTCCATCAAACTCAGTTTAGTTCTCTAGCATTAAACTGTTAAAAAAAAATTAAAAATAATAAAAAAAGGACTAGTGCTGCATCCTTGCACTTCTGCTAGCTTGTGAAGCTTGCCAGCTTCTACTCAGATGGGGAGAACATAACTAGACCTCAATTCCACTGCTCTGTCCCCTTGACTTCAGTTTTGTCAGCAACATCCACTGACGGATATTCCGATGCATCTAGGGGAAGGTTAAATTATTCTTGTTCTGCTGACTCTTCTCAGTCTGAGGGGCTGACAAGTATTTTAAGACCTCAACACACACAGACACACCCACACAGTAATACGGTACTCATTTATTACCTACCTTGGGACATCTTTGTTCTGTTCCTGAATGCATTGCTGAAGCAGATCTATAAATTTTTGTGGGAAAGCAGAGAAGTCTACCAAGAGGCCCTGCTGGGATTTTAAACTATATAAACAGATAGGAAAAAAATATTAACAATATACAGAAGTGTAATTTATTTCCTATAAAATATTTTGTTTACACTAGTAGAAAGAACTAATTCTGATCATGTCATTAAAATTCACTAGCATGTTATTTTCAATCCTGAACACAGAAGAAATGTGATCACGTCTTGGAAAATAATCACTGGAGGATATTTTTTATTTCAAGATTTTTTGCAAGTGGGCTGCACTGAGGAAAAAAAAAAAAAAAGTTATTGTCGTAGAACAAATTGCTCCTTTGAATAGACATCTTCCGTACAGCAGAGTAGTAAAGTTACTGGATAGGGGCACATGGAAGAAGCAAAGAATAATGAGCGGAGACTCAACCATTATCAAAATTTTATCTGCCTACTTGTTTATTTAATTCCACACCTTCACTGCAGAAGCAGTAAACTTGAAGACAGAAACTGACATTCAACAGTGCATGCACAAAGCCATACCTTGTATAACAAAACACTCTGCACATCTGTTGTAAAAACACTATTTTACTTTTGCCTTTTGATCCACACACTGATCATGCATCTCTTGCTCAAAACAAAACAAACAAACAAAAAACCACACAAAACCCCCAAAGCAGAAAACTCAACTCTTCATGCCTCATGACCAATTCTGATGATCAAATTCTGAGCAAGTAAAGTAAGAGGAGACCCAACAGTACAATTACAGTACTGTAGCTGTGCAGGGAACTTAACACGAGGATTCTGTCACTCATCTGTATAATCTTAAGCCAATCGCTATCCTGGACTTGGCTGTTTCACCAACTGGTCAAAGAGAACAATACTACCAAAATACTGACAAAGCTTCACAGGTAAAAAATGCCCGAACCTAAACCCTAAGATAGACTATTCTAAGCTAAAAATATTCCATTCTCTTTTGCCATTTAGAAATGTTTCTCAGCAAGACCTGGAGTACTGCATCCAGCTCTGGGGCCCCCAACATCAGACGGATGTGGACCTGTTGGAGCGAGTCCAGAGGAGGCCATGAATGTGATCAGAGGGCTGGAGCACCTCTCCTGTGAGGCCAGGCTGAGAGAGTTGAGTTGTTCAGCCTGGAGAAGAGGAGGCTCCAGGGAGACCTGATAGCAGCCTTCCAGTACCTCAAGGGGGGCTTATAAGAAAGACGGGGAGAAACTCTTTAGCAGGGCCTGTTGTGATAGGACAAGGGGTAATGGTTTTAAAAACAGAGGGATATAGATTCAGATTGGATATAAGGAAGAAATTTTTTACACTGAGGGTGGTGGAACACTGGAACAGGTTGCCCAGGGAGGAGGTTAATGACCCATCCCTGGAAACATTTAAGGCCAGGCTGGATGAGGCTCTGAGCAACTTGATCTTGCAGGGGGTTGGACTAGATGACCTTTATAGATCCCTTCCAACCCTAACTATTCTATAAGACGTAATAATTTCACTTACCTTTGAAAATCTTCCTCAGATATGACAAGGTTATAAAGGAAAAAAGGATCAGTATCATCAGTCAATCGAACAGCTAAATCCTGAAAAGACAGACATTTAAACATGATTTAAAATACTACAAACCACCCTGTAAGATTGTTTAAATACTATAAACCAATATTGCAAACAGTATTTAATTTTTTTTAGTTTTTAATCAAAAATAAGATAGAATTGTGGCTACTAATTCAGAAGGTGAAAAACATTAACATAGAAAAAACAGGAAAACTATTTCTCACAAAAATTAATCAAGTAAAAGCATTCAACTTTGAGCAGTAAAAGTTTCAAAATTCAATGTGTATTCATCATTTTAAAGAAAGAAAACTATTTGCTATTTTTCCCCATCATGAAATAGTGTGTGGCACAAGCATTCCACTATAATCGATCACAAACACATCATTCCCATAACTGGAACTTTTTCAGAGCACACTGTTCCTATAAGTTTGAGAAACCACCTTCTGAAGAGTTTATATATTTGATTACAGAGCTTTGCAAAGCAAACGCAAAATGCACAGCTGAAGTCCAGTAAGCCCATAAGGAATACTGTACAATTGTGTTGCTTAGCTTTTAAAAATAAACTCATTTGTTTGCTGGAGGTCTACACAGCATTCTGGAAAAATTGCCTTCTCTGCAAATGTTACTCTTTCATTGCAAGGCTGGGGTTACGCAAAACACCTGGTACATTAGGCCCAGGCACCTGTTCTCTATAACAAGGCTCACACCTGTGTGAAGTATATAATATTCCCAGCAGAGGAAAGAAAGAAGTAGAAACCTGACAGCTCTTCCCACGTATCTCAAGTGTGACCATAGCACATGTACACATAGAGAACGGAAATAAGTTTCAGTGATTCAAATACCAGTAACACTAACAAAACTCTCAGCTGGAGACATATAAACCAACTTAGGGACTGACACATGCAGCTAGCTTATATTAAAACCAATGCCACTCCAAACCAACCAGGGCAGGGTGTTGAGCGCTTAGTTTGATGTCCTGTTAACTGGTCCAAGCATTTAAAATTATCTTTGTGGACTAATTACTCACTGATGTACAAAACTGGATTTCCAGGCTCCTGCTGACACAGACTGCAACTCGGTACGCAGTTATTAACTGAACTGCTTATCCACACTAAATTAGTTAGCAGAATCTTACAAAAAAATGCTGTACTCCTTTACAAACAAATCTTCACTGAATAACACTATAACCAACTAATGACCAAGCTTAACATCGTGGTAGGTAGATGTACAGTTTAAATGACAAATTAGACATACAACAGAAGAGATTTTATAACCTCCAGCAGTAATCTCATTCCTATTTTTTTCTGAGAAAAAGAGAGTTTTTTTTTTTTTTTTTTTACTGCAAATTTAGTACATTAGTTCCTTCCTATCCCCACTGGATGAATTCCAAACATTCAAAGACTAACACACTTATGAATAAAAAGCAAAATGTTGCATCCACATACAAATTGTCATTTTTGCTAGTTAAGATGAGGACTTTGCAAAGACAATTCTTAAATAACTGTTGAGTATATTTAAAGTGAGACAGCTCTTAAGCTCTAACTTGGATTCCTCTGAGGGTCTCCAAATACTTCTAATTTGCAAGTTTATGAAGACCATGAAGAGCCAAACTAAAAGAGAGGGCTAAAAAGGCTGGAAAAAACCCTACCAAACCAACTAAATTACTCAAGAAATCAGATCAAATAAGGTCACGCAACAAACATAATAAAATCCTATTTTGCTTTTCCTTTGCCTATTTGTCCTCTTATACAATGTAATTCAGATAATAACTAATGAATGACACAAATATAACTATCCACAAACCTTTTTATGAACAGGATTAGAAATTGATAGTAGCTCAATATTCACTCGGACATTTAATCTCCTGCATACAAAAAGATGAAACTTAGTAACAAATCAAGACAACATTCTCCAAGTAACATATGCTCGTAGACACATTACAGGAATCTGACAACATTTAGAAAACAAAAAATTAGGTAGAAATATGAAGTTTCCATTTATGACATCTACCAAGATATCTGAAAGCTCCACGGTTTCAATTATCATTACAGCTCCTCAGTCAGCTCAGGATTTTTGCTGCTTGTTATAGACCAAACTTTAAATAGCAAGGCTGAAGTTTTGAAACTTTATCCAGAAACTAGAACCTTTGGAAAAACCTGCTGAAATTTATTAGCAATTGCTGAAAATTTTGACAGTCATTTATACAGTGCTACCTTGTTTTCATTTACTTCTTGTTGAGTAACCCAAGAAGCTACTTGCATTACAAAATACACCCACAGATATAGCCTTTCTGTGCCTTCTAATACGTGCAAACCTGAGTAGCCCTAACGCCTGCACACACTGTCTAATCCAGATAGGACCTATATTACTGAAATTCACAATATTTTGAACAGACACTTCACATAAAACATTCCTGGGCTTTCCAAAGCACCAGTGCTACGCCACGCACACGGGCGTGCCCAAATTTACTTCTATCTCAGCAGAAACCGATCTGGCCGTGTGGGCTCGCCCAAGCCCCAATACCGAGGGAGCCGAAACCCTCCAGGTGGCCGCGGTAAGGCCGGCTTCAGACTGCGAGGAGGCGGAGGAGGAAACGGGCCTGCCCGCGGGGCAACCGCCGCGGCCTGGGAGACGCGCAAACAGCGGCCGGGCCGGCCAGACCTGCGAAGGCCTCCGCTGGGCCGAGGTAGAAATCCCAGCCTCACGTCGCCTGCAAGGGAGACGCGTTTGCCCCCACATTCCTCAAACGCTTCTGTAAAGCCACTGCGTGTTTCTCCGCTACCAGTGCCCCCTCTGCCTAGGCATCCGTAGGCACCACCCCAGCCCTCACTGACTACCTCCAGCCTTGCTGCGACCGCGTCCCCTTCCCTCTAACCCAGAGGGTCCCCGTAAACAGCCCCAAAGCAAGAACAATGCGGGCAGCTCACCGCCCACACGACGCGCAGGGCCCCGCTCTCCCCCAGCAGCTGTTAGGGCACAAGGCATGAAAAAAAAAAAAGAGAGGAGAAAAGAGCCTGTCGTTCAGCAGCCCTTTTCCTAAAGAACGCAATAAACCTTCCGCGCGGCTAGCGAGGAAACCAAGCCAGTCACTCACCTCTCCTCGCAGCCCTGGCACCTCACTTGCACACACACCGGCCGGTTAAACATACTCTCCGCCGCCATCTTACGCTTCGAGTTTGGCGCCCGGCTCCCGCGGAGGAGGAGCCTCAAGATGGAGGCGAGGCGGTGACCGCAGAGGGTGCTGGGACGGGAATGGCGGCGCCGAGCCTGCAGCCGGGGCGGGGGTCGCCGGTGTCAGGGCGATGTGCCTACTTCGTGGAGAGGAAGAAGCGCTTCTGCAAGATGATCCCGGCTCCTGGCAGGCGCTTTTGCGGAGAGCATGGGCAGCTGGAGGTACCCGGCCTTGCTGGGCGGAGCAGCAGAGCCCCTTCTTTGGCCGGGGAGGACAGGCTGCCGGGGTCGGGGGCCCGGGTTCCCTGGGACAGGCTGGAGCAGGCGGGAAGCCCCGGCGGCACCCCGAGGGGCCCGGGGCGGCCTGTCTGCCAGGGCTGGCCCCGCAACACGGGCAGGGGAGGCAGCGCCTGCCTTTGAGTCCTGGCTGCCATTGTAACACTGCCATTGCATTACTGGCTTATTCTTTTAAGATCCATTAAATTCTTGTTTCAGTTTATCCATTCTGGTTAACCTGCCTACCTCAGAACAGATGTTTTATGAAACTCAGATGTCTGTCAACAGCTTTTCTAAAATGGGAACACCAAGTGCATGCTGAAGTGTTATAAAAAACTTTTCTTTTATAACTAGGTAGAAAATGACAGAAAAAGAATTCCATGCCCACTTGATCCAAAACAGTAAGTATATGGAAATGCTTTTTTCTATTCTTTGTCAGAGTTCACATGATAAATGCTGTTACTTACTTTTCTTTCCATTTGGATTTTAGCACTGTATATGAAGACCAACTACAAAAGCATTTAAAAAAATGTAATTCAAGAGAGAAGCCAAAGCCAGTAAGTGCGATGTAAATAAAGCACTACTTCTCAGATTTAAGACCCTAAACATTATAGCTCTGTCGAGAACTTACTGTGTTGACAGCAGCCGTAACCTGGAGTACAGCAGTCGTAGCAAGCACTAGAGGAAGGACAGTATGGAAGCTGAATAAGTACTTGCTGAAATTGAATTCACATTCCAGTCTCCTCACCTATGCCCCCTCTCACTGCAGTTCAGTACAACTTTTCGGTTCTCTTAGTTACAAGGTAAAATGCTGAATTCATTTTTCGCAAAAACATTCTCTAAGAACAGCCTCTCAATGCCATTCGTTTTAGAGGCTTGGTGAGAGTCTGTCCTCAGAAAACAAAACTAGCAGAGAAGCTCTAGGCGTTTTCCTGCCCCTGGTAGTCTGCTGCCCTAGCCAACTGCCTGCCGCACTCAAGCTAGCAGTGAAATATGGAAAGCTAGGCTGACAATTGCAGCCGGTACTGAGGGAAGGCATAGGACAGATGCCTCAGCAGCTGTTTCAGGAGAACAGAAGATGGCTTCTTTATTCTCTGCTCTTCTGCCTTATCAGTATTGACCCTTTATTATTACCTGGGAAACCTTAAAATGGTCTCTAGAATCAGTCTAGTAAGCATTGACAGCTTAACTCTTATGAACATGTTCAGTCTTACCAAAATGTGTCAGAACAGTCACTTCTGCTGGGGATTCAGGATCAGACTATAGGAAAAAAAAATTACTTGCAGTGGATTCCTATTGCTATGTACCTTAGGATAAAAACAATGAAGAATTTATCTTTTTACTTCTTGATAATTAACAGAATTGGATTTCTTTTATTTTGATTTTTAAAGGTCTACTTTGTTCAAGATATTAATGCAGGTTTAAAAGATGTAGCAGAAATACCAGAAAAACAAGTGAGTACATTTATTTGTTCTAAAGCTCAGTCCCTTCATAACATGTTGCAATTTATCACATGACTAAAGAACTAGCAAAACCAAAAAGGTCTTGAGCTTATGGGTGGCACTTTTTTTTTTTCCTTGAAAAGGTACCTATCTCTTCCCTATCCAAAGAAGAGCTGGAGAACTTAATTATCAAGTTGAAAAAAGCAAGTAGTGGTAAGCTTACATAATACTGAAAATAAGATGTTTTAACTTGAATTAATTAAATTGTTATTTTATTTTTGGTGGTTTTGGTGTTAGATATCTGTGAAAATGTGAGACATTTGACACTGAACACATATGAAGTAATTATCATCAAGATGCAGGCAATCCTCCAACAGCTAAATTTTACTCAGAAGAATAAACTAGATGGAAAGAATGACAGAGCTAAACTGATCTCTTGTTCATATAGCTGATTTTCCTTCCTTTTGCGTTCTTTTTTTCCCACTCAAGTATCACTACAGATAACAACACAGCTCTGTTATAAACACATGATGATAGCTTTATGCTCCCAACAAACTATTTTGTTAGTGCTACAAATTGAGCTCATGTCTGAATATTGTAACATGTGGGCTGCAAAACCAGGTACTCTTGGAAGCTGGAAACCTGTACCTAAAAGTTTTGTATTTGCATGCAGGTCTGGAACTTCGCCTTAAGGAACAAATACTGTCCCACCAGGCTTTACAAGAAGCCTTAAATGACCCAAAGAATGGGGAATCCGCTTCCAAACACTTAAAACAACAGGTGTGGTCACTGCTTTCCTAATAGCTGTAGATGTTTTTAAACGTGGAATTCTGCCACTGTAAATTCGAGTGACTGTGCGTGTATAATGCTCGTCACCTCATATAGAGGAAATCTGATCTGCTCTAAAACTCTGCTCTTCAAATAATAGTATATATAAAACCTAACCTCTGAATGGCTGCTTTGTTAAGTGTTAGTAACAAAAGTTTATTAGGATACTGAAATACATTACAAATTGTCTGGTGTATTCTGAATTTTTACTTATATATTCTCATTTTATGTTAACTCATAATAAATCTGAGCTACAAAAGGTAAAATGTTGTATTTGCTAAGAAGTAAAAGGAGTATTTTACTTTTTCTGTGAGAGCTGGCCCTAGATTTCCTGGTCGTATAACAGACGCATAAAAAGAATTGGAGGGCCAGAGTTTATCTTCTGCCTTTTTAATGTATACTGAACAGCAAGAATTTTAAAGGAGATAGATTGCATACTGTAGCAAACTAAAAAGTTTTGGGAACAAAAATTTAAAGGTGAGAAATGTACTTGCCTGTGCTCTTCTTTCCTTTCCCACGTATTACAAAATGCATCACTAGAGCAGAGAGAGAGAGGGCTGTGCAGGCAGAGAAGAATATTATTATGTGTACCTGATCACAGAACTCCATCCCAAAAACTTTTAGGTGGAGTTCTGTGAGCAGTGGAAGAAGGGTTGGGTGATGCTGACTGGCCAGAATTTATAATCTCTTTCCTCTGTACACACACAAGATCTTTTCCCTAATCCCTCATGCAAGGGAGGACTCCCAGTGTTCTGCAGTTTGGTGAAGTAATAATTTTTCTATCAGGCATTACAATACAGAGTGTATATATTTGCTTGGTTTGTAAGTAATGTTTTGATGTTTGTAGGCTTCTATTTTAGGTAACATGGAAAAATTACATTTACTTGGTCCAGACAGATGTTTTGTTGAGTTTGGAGCTGGGCGAGGAAAGCTCTCTCACTGGGTTGATGTTGCCTTACGCAATGTTGAAAATGTTCAGTTTTTGCTTGTGGAAAGGGCAACTACAAGATTCAAGGTAAGAGAGGAATATAATTTTTAAACTGTCGTCATTGAAGCTGTTAGTATTTGCTTTTAATCTTTAAAAATAACATAAAGCTTTTCAAAGTTTTCGAAGTGTGATTGCCTACTTTGCCAATAGCAAATTTATTAGAAAAAAATCCTGCTGTATTATGTTGGAAATGTGCAGATATTGGCTTGACAGGAAAAAAAGTCCAGCTCCATATCTGCAGCAAAATTATAATTATTTGGGGCCCACCACACTTAATAATCTTGTTCTGTTTACACAGGTGGATGGAAAACATAAAAGGAAGGATTCTGTATTTGAAAGGCTTCAAGTTGATATTCAACATTTATGTTTAAGTAAGTTTCTTCTTGGCTTGCGTAATTTTGAGATATTCCTAGAATACTGGAGTTTAAGTCAATTTGTATGTAGCATGCTTAAATGTACTTAATTTTGAAGATTATTCTCAGTGGTTGTTTGGATATATTAATGCTGTGTGTGTATACATATATATACACACACATACATATATATTAAATGGAGATTTAATTTTTTTTTGCTTTTTATACACTTATAGGACATCATTATAGATAAATACCAAAACAAAAACATTTTGAAGGTTTTTTAGAACGTGCAGGATTAAACACCTTTGCATTCTTTGTTTTAGGTGTGCAGAATGAAGCAAGTCATGCCTATCATTGATATACTATGCATATAGCTATTGCAGAATTTGTGGGAACACCTGTTATCAGGAGCTGCATTAATGTCATATTTACATTTCATAGGCAGTATAAAAAGGCTGAAATGGTTAAATATGATTCTCAGCCACAACATCCAATTCTCTTCATATGTTTTAGAAAAATAAATTTTCCTTTTAATGGCTTATAACTGTCTGTATAGACCACTGCCTTGTTAGTAGTGATAAACATTTATTTCTTTTTTCAAAGTGTGCTGAAATTATATTATCCAGAAAAAGTATTGCCCCAACTATAATAATAGAGGTTCTGGGTTTGTTGTGGATTATGTGTGTGTGGGTTGTGGTTTGGTTTTGTGGGTGTTTTTTTGTTGGTTTTTTTTTTTTCCTCCCCTCCAGAGAAGGTACCCATCTTGGAAAAGACAAAGCTACCAGTGGTAGGAATTGGGAAGCATTTGTGTGGTGCTGCGACAGGTATGAATATGTGTTAACTGCAGATACTAAATCTTACCCCTTGAATGGACTGATTTGCAAACTGTCCTTTTAAGCGTTTCCTGCCCTCTCAGTCTTTGTTTGTGAATGGAGCAGTTATATTCTACATACCTACTGACTTCAGTGGAATAGGGAATGGGTAATAGATGCAAGACTACTTTAGACAGAAATGAAACCCTTCTCGTTTTTTTAGAGTAGAACAAGAAATAGTGTGTGGTGGCATGGGTCATGTATTTGTAAACTGTTGAAAGCATCTTTTTTAACACTGTCACCTCTACTCTAAAATATTTTTCTTTCTAAATTTGTATTAGCTGTCTGAATATGTATCCCAGGCAAACAAATGATAAGAATGTGTTTCTCTCCTGATAATTTAAACTAGTACACTTTTAAAAATGTTCTTTCTTTCTCTATTAAGTAGAGAAAGAAATCTCAAATATGACACCTCTGTAGGTACTGCTACAACAATGACACAATTAAGCATTTAAGAATTACATGCACATGTTAAATAGATTGTGTCCTAGATATCAAACTTTTAGAGCAAATACTTGCATGTTTTACAGGAAGGAGATCCTCCTACTATATGCCAGTTTGTTAACCGACGTATTTCAGATTCACTTGTGCAGAACAAATATTCAAGAACATAACCCCCTAGTAACTCCAGAGGTCTCATCATATTCCTTTAGCATTTACAGTTTTCATATTTTCAAAGCATGCTTGTAATTTTTAGTTATTCTTAAAATTGCTTTTTGGCTTAGTGTGATGTACGCTTTTACTCTTCTTTGGGGGAAGTACATTCTCAACCATGATACAGCCTGAGTAAATAATGGCATGGTGTTCATCGCTATTTTTTTGGGGGGGTATATCTGTTTTTTTCCCTAGATCTTGCTTTGAGATGCCTGGTTGAAAGTTACACAACTTGCTTTGATGGAGAAAATGAAGAGCCTGCACCAAAACGCACTAGGACTGATAAGACAGAGGTGGCTTCTAACAATTCTGATAATGAAAGCAACAATGGCTGTAAGCCTGTAGCTGGAATTGTTATTGCACTGTGTTGCCATCACAAGTGTGACTGGACACATTATGTAGGCAGGGAGTTCTTTAAATCGGCAGGACTTGGACCAGTAGAATTTAATTATTTTCAGAGAATGAGTAGCTGGGCCACTTGTGGCATGCGAGAGATGGTAACCAAAGCCTCAACAAGTGAAGAAGGTGAAGACCAAACTAGTGACACAGAACATCATGAGCAAACATTCAGCACGACAGAGAGTGGTTCTGATACTTTACAAGGGTATGTAATTTTTTTTTTTTTTCCTAGCAAACAGACTCCCACAGAAAAGCAAAATTATGTATAGTGGTATATGAAATGGTTTGGGGATCCTCAAAATTTCTCATTTTACAGAAATATTTTAGTTACTAAATTTATAGAGATATTCTACTTTAAATACAATTTTCATGGACATAGGTTTCAAAATATTTAAACAGTCACACTTGCCTGAATTGACATGAACTTCCAGTGATTTCAGTAGTTTTTCTAAGCTCTACTACAAATGTTAACTAACAAAATTATTGTCCTGACACGGTTTTTGGTTTTTTCCTCCTTTTTATGAAACTAGGATACTTACTGTTGAAGAACGAAAGGAGATAGGTTGCCTCTGTAAACTGCTGATTGATCATGGACGGATTGAATATTTAAAACAACGAGGATACAAGGCTGCACTACAGTATTACACAGAGTCTGCTGTGTCCTTGGAGAATGTCCTGTTGACAGCTGTCCCAAGTCCATCTTTGATACCAGAGCCAACTACATGACAGGAGATAGATTTGGAATTGGTAGAGAAAGAAAAAAAACGCTATCAAACTTACCTGGATTTTTTTTAAAAAGCTGATCCACTTCTTACAAAAAACACTGTTTTAGTCTTTCCTGTACCCAAGAAAAGGTCTTATATTTCCTAGTTTCACTGGGAATTACAAGTTCTCATCAGTGGGAAAATAAAATTCCTCAGAATAATTGAAATCTGTTGTATGCCTCTTTACTAGGAAGAAGTATATTTGATATTTTCTTCCATTCAGAGTTACACTGTTTATTCATTAGCATTTATGGCAGGAGAAGGACCAGAAGTACAATGTTCCGGATTTCCTGAAAGACAATGGGTTAAAATAAGATAAATTGACATACTTTATTTTAACTTTGAAGTTCAGGATATCTTTGTATTTCCTCTTAAATTATTTAAGTAGGCCTAAGTGCTTTCCTCAGTCCATGCTCTCCAGGGAATCTGTTAAGGAAGAAAACTTATTTGTAAACTCTCATCTTGATATACTTTTGCTAATTTAATTATTCATTCATGACATACAGATAAGAAAAAAGCTAGCTTAGTGTTCTAAATCAAGAGCGCTTCAGTCATTCATTTTTTTAAGACTTCATGATATATAGAATGAAGAGAAATTTTGTATCTGCAATGAAGTTCTCTCTGCAAGTCACAGGTGCTACCTGCACATCTGTTCAAAAGTCTCTTGCTGCAAGCTTTAAGCTGTTACCTTTGAGACTATGAACAGGTTTTTTTTTTTTGTCATAGAAACATAGAAATGGGATGAAATTGTGAGGGTATTTTGTTTAGGTGACTGGATTTTCTGTCAGGGAAAGCAAGTTGTAAGAAACATCTGTTTAGCAGGTGTTGATGGTTCATTGCTAAGAAGTGGTGTATGTTGGGAATGTAGGCATCTCTCCCTTCCAAGGAAGAATGTTAGTCCCCATCTGAACAACATCCATGAGACAAACAGTGCTGGAAGACCCACACTATGTAAACTCTGATTAAATTGCAAATACAAGAGACAGTCATCAACTTCCAGTTGTCCAGGCTGTAGGTAACTCAGGCACATTTATTCCAGTGTTCCATGGTTCCAGTATGTTCCTACTAGAATATGTGCTGTTCATGGGAAGACCTACTGTGCCAACTCCTGATAAAAGCCCCCGTGCCCTCAGTAAAAATCCACTTACAGATTTTTGGAAAATGTTACTAATTTATTACAAAGAGTATTCATGTTTCATATGTCTACATAGTTCTCTCTCTTTTATCCAGTTTATCCTTCCCTTTCTCACTGTATTTCAGAGAGATCAGAATTAATAAAAAAGCCATACCTCTTTTCTTGAGTGACTCCTGGATATACATGTGCATGAATTCAATGCCAAACATTTCCTGTTGCTCTTCCTCTTCTGTATTCTCGCATGGAGGGAGTGTTACCTCTAGTTCCAGTGGGTTGCCTCTGAAGTTGACAAATCTGACAGTTCACCAGAAAAGGTTACTCTTGCAGTAGGTTTTGTCCAGAGAACACAACTCTTTTGAAACGGAATTAAGATACCTCAAACAATAAAAAAAACCTTTGAGCAAAATAAAATGTCTTTTCTTATAGTAAACTCACCACAATATTAGTAATATTAAGTAAACTAAGCTAAGAAGACGCCTTATAATAACAGTAGCTGATTGTGGTGGGAGAAAACATTGCAGTCCTTGTTTTGTCCTCAGGTTTTCACCCAGTTATCAGCCTTATTAAGCTTCCACGAACAGATGAGTGGATGAGAACAAGATTGAAAATGCGTGCTTTCTCCCAATTTTGTAAGGCAATAGCCAGCCCCCTTTCCCTCTGTTCTTGGTCCATCTTTGGGCCTAAGGTTGTATATATGTGTTTCAACAGGTGCTGCTGCTTCAAAAACATCTGAAAACAGGAATTGTCTTACTGGGTTAGGCGTGATTTATTTAGACAAGCATTCTTTCTCTAAAATGGCCATCCTCCAGTAACTCAAATGCAAACAACAGGAAAGTTTCTGTCACAGTATATAAGATAATATTTTCAATTACACCAATTAAAAATTGACATTCATTCTTTTTTTTTCCTCCAAGTAAAGTACAGGAGATTCATTCATATCCTTATACCTAATCCCTTTTTTTTAATTCTGAATGCTTGACTTCTTAGTGCCAAATTTCTACTTTTTGTCATTTTTATGCCTGTCACATTTTTCCTCCCTCTTGGCTTTAGAGAGTGATACAAAAGGCCAATTAGAAGTGGGCATTTGGACCTTTCGGAAATGAGAAAATGTATTGCAGTCTCCTTTTTTTTTATTTGATACTGTAACTATCATAGCTTACTTCTTTAAATGAGTTGTGCTACACAAAGCTTTCTTGACCAGATCCTCAACTGTTACACATCTGTGTAATTATGCTGATTTATATGGTAGTGTCCATCTGTACAACTGTGGACGTGCCTTTTCTTTTCCACTTCCTTAGTATCACTCCACAATATACAACTCAAGGGAGGCTTTAAAACTTATCATCCAGTATTTTTCTTTATATTTCTGTTGCTTTTTCTTACCTCAGATTTGTCATGTCCTTCATACAAGCTGGAATATCCTTAAGTTTGTTGTTGCTAAGAACAAGAGTACTAAGATTCTTCATATTACTAATGGTTTCTGGCAAAAAGTTTATCTCATTCCTTTGGAGCCATAAAGTGTGGAGATTTTCCATTCTGTAAAATAGGTATTTGTGCAATCAATCAAGATTTAGAAAATTAATCTAAAATAATTGATTCATTTTTACAGCCACATAAAGGACTCGCATAAAGAATTTAACCATTCTCAAAGGAAATGCCACATCCAAGATAGTGATCTAACCGCTGGTCGAAAAATGTTATTGGCAAGAAATATTTAACTTGATAGTTGATACTGAATTTATTGTTTATTAAATTGATTATTCCAGCTCATCCAAAATATCACATTAGGGCTGATAAATCTAAGTTTGCAGTGAGGTTAACATTAAAATAATCTTTTGAAGTAGGATTTAATAATTAGAATTTCAATGCAATAGAATTGGGACTAAGATGTGAACTTTGAGCTTAATTTACCTGTCAATTGCATAAGGCAGCTCCTGGAGTTTATTTCCGCCCATATCTATCCATTCTAGATTGGGCATGCTGAGAACAGCTGAAGGGATGGTAGTAAACTGATTCATGGACAAATCTATGTGTGAAAGCTTCTTTAAATCACTGAGCTGAAAAGAAAATGAGATTTAATGCAAGTTTGTATAGCTGTTCCATTACAGCACTGCTGTAATAATGTTGACTGAAAGAAACAATTTACAAAGAGTACAACACATTTTGGAGTTTATAAACACAGCATAGTTTCTGAGTTACATTAGCTGATATTTCCTGACGATTACAGTTCTTGCCTGGAAGGTAGGTAGGTTTGACACCAATCAGGCAGAACTTTATCTTGCACCTGGTAGTGAGTGCCCTAATTGCTGAGAAGCTGAATGCCATGACTACAACACAGATACACCCCAAACCTTGAGAAGAAAAGGAATTTTAGGGACACCACTGTCCTTAGTGGATATATGCAATATATCATTTTTCATTAGTCAAATATTTAGATTTTTATAGATCGAATTACATGGACTGTATTTTAGAGTGAACCTAGACACCTTCCATGTTGTGAAGTCTACTATTATGGCCAGCCATTCTAAAAATTTAACATAGCATCAATCAGTATTGCAACAGCTAAGTCCTGTGGTGAAACGTGCCTTCAGGTGCTTTTACAATGTTCAAGTAATGTAAATGTGGTCCAACTGTCTAAACACTGAATGCCACTCAAGTACATATAACCAAAGCTTCACAGTGTGCACATCACCATAGCCTTAATAGGAGAGAACTATGCATTTGCTGTTAATTTAAAAGCTATCTCTCTACTACTACATCACTTGTATCCACATAGATTTTTGTCAATTCTAGATTCCGATTAATAGTGTATATTTTCATTTGAAGATTCACTCAATATTGCAAGGCACTGATTGCTGTAAACTGTTGCCACTCCAGCTGGTTTTTTTTAATTAAAACAAGTAAATATGGTTACATACTTGTAATCTTTATCTGAGAGACTAAGCCTTAGTGACATAGGTCTCTCTCACATTTAGGTCAGTCCACATTAAAGCTCAATAGTAGGTGAGCAGTTGTTTTTATTCCCTCTAAATTGCTTTCAATATCTTGGAACAACATTGCTTCAACTCTTTGTGCATAGGCAGTTGTAGAAATCACACAACCCCTTTTCATAGCTAGCAGTTCTGGTAAAGATGCTTACAATTGTGTCCCGGCATATGGTATAAATTTGTATTCTCAAGCATAAAAGTGAACTTCCCTGTGCTAAGGTGTCAGATCCTCAGTGGGGGGGGAAGCAGTGAAGACCTTCAGCCTAAACAAATTAAGTGTATCACTGCTCTATATGCACTACCAAGTCATTTATCTGGACAAAATCAAAATTGGCTCCTTCAACCGCTCAGGTGTATGTATGTCCTTCTCACGTGGTTTCAGTTTGACTAGTTGTATAAATACTGTTCACATATGTATTTCTGTGAAGCAGTAGTGAAATCAGAGTATCAAAGCAAATCTGAAAACATGGAGTGCAACATTTAATGATAATTGGATTTGAATAAATTCAAAATATGCATTAAACAAAACTAAACAAAACATAACAGTATGTCAAAACCTGAGGAGGAAGATCACAGATACTCCTGTTGACAGCCAGTTCCAGTCTTTCCAGACTGATACAGTTACTTATTTCCTTAGGAACAGACTTGATTCTATTGTAACTGAGAAGCAGCTCTTGGAGGCTAGTCAGCTGGCCTGCAGAGAGCACAAGTGAGAAATGATACATATTCAGGTTCATTCTACTTGAAATACAGCTTTACTTGTTTCGTGTTATCCTTATCCTGTTACACAAGTGCAAAAAAAAAAAAAAAAAAAAAAAAAATTCACTGAAATTCAAATAGTAGGACTTCAGGACTCTTTAGTACCAAACTGCACTCTAGTTGAGCACTACAAAAAAAACCAAAACAACCCATAACTCAAATAAAACCTTATGAACATAGGCTATGCATGCTGTGGACTCAGAACATGAAGCCTGTTTTTCAGTATCACTTTTCTAGCTGCATTCTAACGCCTAGTACCTGCTGTGCTTACAAGCTTTTTTTTCTCACGCGGAGCTTTCATAAAGATATGTCTCCTTCATCTGGCAATTTAAAAAAATTTATAGGGAATCTATGGTTTTAAGATCTCCATCTCACTATCAGATTTAAATAGTCTGCTTTCTGACTACCCAATAGGATTGTTAGAAGTGCAAGCAAAGTGCATAAAAATGGCATGTTTGTGTAAGATTAATTTTCTTAGAAAAGCAGCTTAAAATAAAAGAAAGCACAGCTCACCAATTTCTTTAGGTATACTTTCAATTGAGTTTCGGGATAGATCCAGAACAACAAGATTGTGAAATCTTCCAATGAACTGAGGAATTTTCTGCAAACTAGTTCTATGAAGCTGCCATTCCTGGAGATGGACTAGTTTCAATAAGCACGAAGGTAGTGTCTAAGACAAGAAATACGAAACAGAAGAAATTCAGCTTAGTATACAACAAAAATAGAAGCTTAGGTAGAAGTTTTATTTGAAATAGTAACAGTCTTGTGATTAAAAAAAAAAAAGGAATAAAAAAAGATTAATCTTTCTTTCTTCTCAAGCTATACTGTAACATCCCAAAATGAACACAATCAAAACAGGTCATTCTGATCACAGATTTAACCTGCCTACTTCTGCTCCCAGGATTTAGACACCTGTACTACTGTCATTGCTTGAAAAGTCTCAGGCTTGCTTTTGTTTGTTTCCTTTTTTTTTTTTTAAAGCAAAGCAAATATAACTGAAGATTAAACTGCTCTAAATAGCTTCTTGCATTTAAATGGTGATCTAAATTGTATTTCCTATTCTGTTAAAAACAGTGAACAGCTGAGAGCAGAAGATCTGAGGGATAGAAAAACTACAATATCTGTATGCTGTGAGTTCTGAACAAGGAACACTGGCCTATGGACCACCAGAGCATTGCTGGGTGTGGCTGTCACTCTCCCTGGCCCCAACGTGGTCTAATTCTTATTACTTCATAGGAACCGGTATCTGCATTTCCGTGTGTTTTAGAACAGACTGTTAGCTTCCACTTTGTCGTTGATTCTACAGTTAGCCACTTCCCCCCATGCACTAGAAACATGAATAATAGTATTCTGGGAATCTACTGGCTCATTTTCACTCTTAGAAAGTAATCAACACTAAGAAATACTTTCATGCACCTAAACACACAGGGTTTTCACCTTGAATCATCTCAGTAGTTCTGGTGTGTTAATGTTAAATGAGGATTTATGTAATTAAACTCATAATTTGCCATAAATAATTTCTAATGCTGAAAAGCCTTTTGGGTTATATTTTTGTAGAGTAATGCTTAATATTCAGGACTAAAGATATCGGCTTGCTTTTACACTCTCACAACAGCGTGTCTCAATTCATTGTTAGCAAAGCATACGGTGAGCACTTCATAGATTAAAAATAGTACAGCTGTGAGTATATAGCAGTAAATAGCAGTTCTCTCATGCATTAGTCATTCAACCTGAGCAACATTCATTCCTATCCACACTACCTTCCATTCTTCTTCCTCTATCCTTAAAATTGCTCTTCCATCTTCATTAATAACCTTTTCTTTGAGCTTTGCTAAAGCGGCTCTCTCCTCCCAGACAAGAAGTAGCCTACATGGGAAAGAAGATCTGTCAGTGGTGGAACAATGAATACAGGCAATAATTGCTATCCACTCTATTTTCTGGAAGAAATAGACAGTGATCGTTTTGGACGTCAAACAGCATCTGTTATATATGGATGCTAAATAGACTATCAATTTGAGGGAAGACAGGAACATAAAGTAGTGTTTAGCTAATGTAATTTACAGGAATTCTATTTTACAGTTCTTCACATTTACAGTCTGAGGGAAGACACAACTTTATTCACTTTCATTGTGTTTCAGCAAGGCAACAGAATATAAAGTCATGTGGAATTAAGTTCCAAATACATTAACTTTGAAGCAGTCTTCTTTTTAGAAGGCCTTCAGTTCCACCAAACGTAAGTGAAATCAAACAAGGCAGAGTCAGCTAGGGATCCTTTTAGCTTGATTTCCAAAGGGGACTTAACAAGAATTGCGAAAATTAGGCTAATTTTCTTTCTTTCTGCTTGCATTTTCCATTAGTAACTTTTCCATCTCAAACACATCTAACAAATTAGGAAGAGTTGCAAAAGTAGAATGCTAAGTTTCTTCGCATTTTGTGAAATTGCTAGTCAGACAGAAGACCAAGTGACCCTGTTAATGCCTCCACTGAGAAGAAAGCATAACAAATTAAATCTCCAATGGTTAGAATATCCACACAGGAGAGAATTTTAATGTCTGAATTTAGGTAATTTAGCTAGTAGTTTTATCACAGAACACAATTTGTGGTTCGACCTGGCTATATTGCTAGATTCTAAGCAGCAGGAATTCTGCTGGAGTAACAACAAAAGAATTAGACCATGGACAAGTTTGAAAAGATCAAATATAGTCTTCTGAAATGTAATATATGGTCTAGCTTTTCACATACTTAAAGATCGACAATTTACCTACCTCCCTGCAGACCTCTCCCGGAATTCCTTTTCTTTCTGTAATTCTTCATTTATCTTGTGTATTCTCACTTCCCAAAGTGTCTTCACAGCAGTGAATGTTCCAATGCAAACTGCAGTTTCAGTCATGATGCTTACATGTTCAGATTTAGTCCCAGGAATCTGACTGAATGTCAGGCTCAATGCAACAGCACATGTATCAGCTACCAGATGGGGACAGGGATGTAAAAACTAAAATACTGCAATACCCGCTTGATTATATTATTACATTTAGTTAATTGTACAGAACTAACAGAATTTTACTGGCTGCTTTCTCTTTATAAAAACAGATAATTGTACCTATCTCAATTTTCTTATATTGAGAAATGGTATTCTTGCAATCTCTCCACAGGGCTAAACTTCATGCCAACAGCAGTGTACTCTGAACACTGATGATCTGGATACTCCCTTTCAAACTTTTTGCTAACACTTGCAAGGACAAGTAAGAAAAATGTCTTACATATCCATTCAAACTAAAAACGTGAGGATCACTTTCTTCCAAACAAGCAGGTAGATAACAACAAAAGTGGAATTTCAGGTCTTCTCACACGTATATTTCCCTATGATAATTGCTGCAGGTCTGTCTTTTAGAGCAATCTTTTTGATCATATTTACTCCATTATAATTTTGTGTGGCATGGATAAGCCACAACTGCTTAGTGAACATTTTTGAGTTCAAACTGTCAATCATTCCATTTTACATTTATCATGACTTTTGCTAACGTAGTTATTTGTAAAGCCTGATTATACTGAAATCAATTTTAAAGGCAAGTATAGGGAAATAATAAGAAATGTAAATTGTCAGGATTGCTTCCTGTTGTAAAGACAGCATTAAAATGAAATTAACCTGCTTGAATAAAGAAGAATCTGGTCCAATACATTAATATTAAGGATTCTTAATTGTTCTTTGCATGTTAAGGAAAAACAGCAGGATTTGACAGGTGATGCAAATGGCAGCCACAGTGTGGCACTATGCAGTCTGGTATTTGGATTCCTAAGAGGGACTGAATTTTTTCCTGTAAAGAGACAATCATATCCTCTTTCTTTCCCCTACATAAATGTGATTACATTTATTAGTTTGAAGGATTAACTGACCTTTTAGTGGTCCTCATAGTAATTACCATTCCCATTTCTCATCCCAATATGCAACAGTAATGACTAAGAGGCTTTTTGCTCTGATTAGTGGCTACAATTTAAATTGCCTTATTTTGGGGGGTTAAAATTCTACTGAGATTAAGTGATTTACCTGATCTATCATTTCTTGTTTAAGCGTTTAAACACATTTTTTTAAATATAAGCCTTTTTATGTAGAAAACTAGAAATCTTTTAACATAAATTGTGCAGAAAATAGACAGCTGTTGATACTTGTACCGCTAAAACCAGTATCGAGCTATATACACACACACACACACATATATATCTTGAGCTTGCGCTGGCAACTCCCTTTTGCTGTGGAAAGCATATTATTCAACAAATACTGCTTTAGAACCATGGAATATGAAAGAGAGCCTAAGAACATTACTCAGATTTCAAGGAGATTTAATTATATAGTAACAGGACTACCATGAAAAATTTATTGTTCTTAGATCTTATTATTTGTCAGGAAAATAAAAACCATAATAATCATGCCATCACAGCCAACAATTCAGAAGTGAGTTCCCAAGGATGTCTGTAAAACAACTGCAAATTTACTCCCAAGAACTTCACCTCCAAGCATCAGAAAGAGTTTAACACAACTTACCTCAATTATTTGGTGTTTTCAAGGATTTTCTGTGACTCACTGCTTTCTGGGCAAGAGCAGAGATAAATTACGAATCTTGTCCGTATTCCCAAAACCATTTAGAACTCTCAGACTCTGATGCAATGCTAGTCTAATTCTAATTTTAACCTATGCTGAGAATAGAAGGTATCACATGAGGCACTTCTGCAAAACCCCCAAGCATTTACCACTCAATGTCCTCCCAGTTTGCTGAACGTGACTGGACTCGCATAAACTCCTGGACTCTCATTAACAAATGTTACAAAATGTGAACAAAAAGAACAAAGGAGTACTTGTTATGCTTCACAATGAAAAATAAGTTACTTTTGAATTCAAAACAACAATTGCTTGCTTTACTCTAGTAATGTTTATCTGCAAGATAACTGAGCTTCAAAGTGCTATTAAACAGCAACATTGAGTAATTAGACTAGAAAAAGTATCACATCACTAAGTATTTTACTCATTGGGGCATTACTTTTGCCAATCTTGAAGAATTCTCTTGTTGAAGAATTTTAGTGCAAATTAGCAAAGTCCAGACAGAAAAGTAATTTTTATCAGGATGTGCAAAGGGGTTATTATTCACCTCTCTTTATGCTTCCAATTATGAAACATTTTTAACATTCTATTTCTTCAAAGAGCCCTTGGAGAAGATAAAAAGAGAACTTCTCTATCAGAATCTTTTTCTCCAACCAAACGGAAAGAGATAGACAACAATAATCACAGGTCACTATCTGAGGTTGAGGCCATAAAACCAAATATTTCTAACCAATTCTTGCACTGGAGTATAAAATGTGAATATGAAGTTTTTACAATATCATTGATCTGGTTATAAGCCTCTTTCAGTAGAAATAATTCTTCCTCATTATCAGTCTTAGGTTCTAGCATTACCACATAGAACTACATAACCAAAAAACCCTCTCCAGTCCATGACCAGCTAAATACCTGAACACCAATACCTATTTAGAAAGACACTAACTGCTTTAGCTTTCAATGTTCTAAGGGTTTTTTTTTTGTGTGTCTTTGTTTGTTTTGTTTCCTTAAAAAAAAAAAAAGTTACACATATGCAAAAATGATCCAACATGTTCTTTGGTATAGGTATTTTTTCTTCCAGTTTTGGTACAGATTCAATCTCCAGTGTTTTTTAATAAATGTTTTTTCTCTATCTAAAAAGCTCATTAATAAAAAGCTAACTACTTGCCTCCTCCTTAAAAGAGACAGATAATTACAGCTAGGAAAAAAAAAATAACCTTTCCTTTTATTGGAGTTTTGAGAGATAAAGGAATTTCAGGCTCCTTGTGTGAGCAAAATTATTCTGTCTCAGATATTTCAAAATCACTTTATTGCTTTCTATCATATACTTGTATTTCCTCAATTTATTTTTTCCATGGTTAGCAGATTAAAAAAAAAAAAATATACTATTCAGACTAAGCCCTTACCACAACAATATACTTGTAGGAAAGTAGCCATTAGGCTGTGTTCTTTTGGTAGTCTTGAGTGCAGTAGGTTCTTTAAGATAAGAAGAAATAGAAGTGTGAGTCAGCTGTACAGGATTGCCTGCATAAAATTCACAAATAAAAACACTATTACTACAACTCTTTGTGGCTTTATTTTTTTTTTTATTAGGAATAAATAAATCTGATAAAAATGAAGGAAGTGATAAGCACAATATATTAGTCAAACTTTGCAAGAAATTATCTATATATAAAAGACCCTTGTACCACTACAGAAATATAAATAGCACCTTACAGCTATGCTCCCATGCTCCCTCCCATACGCTACCAGCTTTCCTCTTGCTCAGTCTCAGCATCAAGGATAGTAGAGATTTTGCCTCCAGTACCTTGTGTCTTGCTTCTTCACAGCTAAATGCAACAGACAACTTTGGTCTACAATTCTGACTAACGCTCCTGTAGAAGCAGGTTTTGGTATAGCTAAAGAAAGGAGAAAATGTCTATTTTGTGCCTCACAAATTAATTTTTAAGGCCACGTACCTGTCTTTTACTGTGTCTGTTTGCAACTTATGCTTCTAGAAGGTATTTATATCCAACAGTTTTCTTCATATCTCCTCTTAAATAATCAGTGCAATCTTCATTATCTATTTATTTTACCTTAAAGCCACATAGCTCTTGTCTGTTCTGAAGGCATTAACTTGAACCTATTCATTATGTGCCTCATATCTGAGTTCTCTCATACAGTATTTTTCAATGTTAATCTTTGCTGTATGTGATTAATCTGTTAAATTTTAGTATCTGAACATCAATAATACAACGTAAGCTTTTAGAACACGTTCTGCTTATTGTCAGGCTTACCTAATGACAGAATAACAAATTAGATC
>WHYT01015792.1:36111-58507 GCA_009806455.1 Tetrax tetrax
TCACCCTCCCCCTCCCCAGCGGGATGGGGGAGAGAATTGGGAAGGAAGGAGAACTCGTGGGTTGAGATGAAGACAATTTACTAAAATAACAAAGGAAAACTACAATAATAACAGAATATAAGGATACTAAAATATAGAAGGTGAACAATGTATGTTTTCTCACCACCCGATGTCCCAATGACCAACACAGCCCATCCCGAGCAGCGATCACGGAAACAAAACCGAGCAGCAAGCAAAGGAGCAAAAGGGAGCCAGCAAGGGAGAGGGAGTGATGCCAGCAAACTGAAGAGAAAGATGGATGCCAGGAAGGCAGACACCCGCCCCGGCCAGGCCCCACTTATATACTGAGCATGACGTTTATGGCATGGAATACTCTCTTTGGCCAGTCTGGATCAATTATTCTGCCTGTCTTTCTCCCAGCTTCCTGCATCTGCACATTAACAAGACTTGGAAAGCAGGACGGTGTCCTTGGTCTCATTCACAACAACTCATATCATCAGGGTGTTTATCAACATTCTTCACACACAAAATCCAAAACACACCAGCTACTAAGAGGAAAAAATTAACGCCATCCCTGCCAAAACCAGGACAATTATAGATGACCTTAGTTAGCTAAACACTCACATCACTGAGATAAAGTTAACATACCTGTATCTTTCCAAGTGCTCCAATAGCTACTTCAGGAGGTAGTATCACTGGTTTGGTGTAAGTACCACCAATCTAGAGAAGAAAACACCGAGGATACTAGTTAACAATTTTATTTTTTTTAATTAAAAGCAGATTGCCTCTTGCATTAATTGCTACAGGTTTTATTCATTGCATATGAAACTTTAGTAAGATATTAATTTCAGAAGCAGTTTTAAGTTGTAAGTTCTCACTCTTCCTGTACTTACTGTGCCAATATTTGAAAGGGTGAATGTTCCCCCAGTGAGGTCATTTGCTCCCAGTTGGCCCGCAGAGCCCAAGGACTGCAGGCGATTTAATTCAGAAGCAATCTCAAATACACTACAGACTTGAACATTTTTCACATTTGGAACAATTAAACCTTGTTCTGTGTCCATAGCAACTCCAATATTGTGCGAAGCCTGCAACAAGTTTAATTAACCAGACATTAACACAAAATATATTTTACATAAAAATGCACTTGAATAATGTCTTTTTTTATACATCTTTTTAACCTAGAAAGTGCTGTCTGTAGTAAGCGACTCCTCTGTACAACTTTGAGTGGAGAAGGGGATGTAAATTTTTAAATATTAGCTTTCCACATCTGCAAAGTGCAAATTGATTTTTGTCAGTTTAACATCCAGGAAACACAAAATCCTGAAATCAATTTCGCACTAAAATATTTCACTTTAGGATGATTACATGGGTAACAAAACATGATTAGCAAATTGGAAAGAGAACACTAAAATTAAAATAAAAGGAGGAAACCAAGTTCCCTTTCATTTGCTAGAAGGAATATATAAGGATTAATAAAATAGCACAAAAGGAGCTTTTACAGCAACGAGCACGTACACATCACTTAAGAAAATAGACACTCGCTACCCAAAAGTATCAATCCAGCACCTTGTATGAAAATTAAATATTTTTTATCAAAACTGAGTTTAAAATACGACTTTATATTATATAGATATCAGCACAGTGGAACCACTGTGCCATTACTAAAAAAATTACTGTATTAAATATTCTCATTTTAAATACTTAACTCGTCTTCAGTTAAAAAATAAGATATCACTACATTAATATGCATTTTAAGCTGTCATTAAACAAACTACTGAAATAAGATCAAATCCAATCTTAGAATCTGGACACACAAGTTATTTTCCAGCACAAGGCCATAATTTTGGTTCTTACATTTAACTCACACATTCTGAAAAGCCCTTGTTAGCTGTTAGTTTAAGTTTTCTGCTCACAACTTTTATCAGTAGTTTACAAACCTTGTATGTGACATTTTGACAGCTTTCATCCAAAGAAGCATTAAGAATGGGATACTGCAATAATCCTAGAGAGGCTGCCTGTTAAATATAAAAGGAAAAAAAAAGTTTTGGTTTTGTTTTTTTTTTTAATAACCAGAGTGCTGCATGGAAAGGAAGGAATGGTGGGAGACAATTTAGATTAATAACAATATAGATTTCCTCAATGCACTTAAATTTGGCTTAAACTCTTCTAAAATTGTCTGTTGATATTCTGTCATTATTAGGATAGCAGAAGAAAAAGATAACTTACAAAAACCAAACACGTAAGACAGATATAAATACTGATAATCCCTTTCCCAAGTATAATTGAAGTTGAATCTGCATTTGTTATTTCTGTTTCACAACTCAAATCAAATACCCCAAGACAGAAGTTATGGGATTCAGCAGGAATGTAATTCTCAGCTCTCCACTTGAGTGACAATTTTAATGGAACTCATAAAAAAATACTGACAGTTTCCAAAATTTGTTTTGTGTAATTCAAACACCTAGTGATGCTTGCCCTCGTAACAAACAATGCTTTATCTGCTCTATCCTTTCCATTAATATTTAAAAAAAAAATTCTGTTCTATCATATAACCCTAACCACAATTCCAACAGCAAAAGTGGTTTAACAAACAAGAAAAGTTGATATTTTTCTTGTGATCGGTAATTATTTAGATGATAGAGGGGCTCCAAACTTCTAACAATCATTTATCAGATTTTGGCAAAATCTGCATAAGTACTCCATATAGTGGTCTGCTGCACATCTCACCTTTATGAAAAAAGGCATAAAGGAAAGCTTAACTCCACGAATTTGCGTTAGAGATTTCAGCTCTTCTCGCAGCTGAACAAGCTGAGTCAAATCAATCTCATCACAGTAACCGAAGTGGGGTATCTTCAGGGCTGCACTCATAGTCTTTACCATTGCCTTGTGAAAACCTGGAAAGTATTCACTGACTTAAACCAACAAAATGAGCTTCTGGGAAGTTATGGTGAAATTTTAACTATTTGTTTCCATTAAACAAATTACACAACTTAAAAACAAAACAAAACCAAATCCAACCACAACAACAAAAAAAGAAAGGGTAAAGCTCATTTTAGGATCAACAGTTATTCAGCACATTCAACTCTATTTTTATGATTGTAGTATTTCAGATTATATGACTGCATATCTCTCCTATGTATGTATGTATTTGAAATCATAACACAGTAATCTGCACTACTCTTCCAGCGTCTCCAAACAAACATTGCTTGAAAGGCAAGCAAAAACCTTTTACCTTCCTCTTTTAATGTGTTTTTTCTTACCTTGGTGTCTTTTGTTGCACTCTTCTCCAGAAAACTGTGAATGCTGAAGTATGCTATTATTAAGCACTGATAAACCCTTAAATTCACTGAACTTTGCCACTAATTGCATAACAATTCATACTGTGGCAAACTCACACGTTTCAGAATTCCTACCTGTTTCAACATACACTTGAAGAAATACTGATGAAAAATGAGCAAGTGCAATTTGCAGCCCAACTTGATCCAATCAAAATATGAACAATTACTTCACAAAATAATGATTTCATGCAACACCTTCTTAGACAGCATGTTTTCCTATTAATCACTTGCATGACAATAACAGGAAACACACTCCCATCAAAAGGGATCAACTGTTCACTGAGTAACATTTACTGGTAGTCTACTGTGACCAGTCTCAATATTTTATATTTCATTATGTACCTGTTACAGGTTCAGTTCTATCTTTTCCTGAGAACACAATGGGTCTAGAAACAGGTACAGGAATTTTGCGTGCTTTGTCCTTTGTAGCAGCTGGCACAGTCTCTGATTTTGGCAAAGGTGGGATAATTTCAGCCTTTGGTGACGGAGGTAAAATAGCTCCTGTTTGTTTGGCCAAGAAATTGAGTATGTCTTCTTTAAGGATTCTGTTATCTTTCCCTGTTCCAACGACTTCACTCAGTTTAATCTGAAAAGCACATAACAAGCTATTACACTTTCATTTTACAGCAGTATAAAAAATTCCTATATTGTGAAGTACAGTTAAAAATTATTTCAGTTACTGATCTAACATACCTACCATTTTCTTTCCCATGCCATGATTTATTAGGTACTCAATATTGTTCAAATAATCCAGAAGGCCCACTAGGTGTCTAATTGCACACTTTAAGGAGGAACTATGAATACTACTGTCGTGGTTTAACGCCAGCCAGTAAGTAAGCACCACGCAGCTGCTCACTCACCCTCCCCCGCCCAAGGTTGATGGAGGAGAGAATTGGAAGGGTAAAAACAATAAAACTCATGGGTTGAGATAAATACAGTTTACTAGGATAGCAAAGGAAGAGATAATAACAATAAAATACATATATTAATAATGATTATTATAATAATAACAGAGTACACAATATGAATGCTGTACAACTTCTCACCACCCAACAACCCAACAATCCATACAGCCTGTCCTGAGCAGTGATCACAGAGCAGAACCAAGAGCGATCCCACAACGATCCCAAGCAGCAACCTCGGAAGAGTGATTTCCAGATTTCTGCCCACCAGCCAACCCCCCCGTATGTACTGAGCACGACGCCTATGGTATGGAATACTTCCTTTGGCCAGTTTGGGTCAGCTGCACTGGCTGTACCCCTCCCAGCTTCTTGCACTTGCACATTAGCAAAATCTGGAAAGCTGGAAAAAGTCCTTGATCTCTTAGCAACAACTAATAACATCACCGTGTTATCAACATCCTTCACATACCAAATCCCATACTAAATCCAAAACACGGCAGCTACTGGGACGAAAATTAACTCCATCCCAGCCAAAACCAGGACAACTACTTAACTCTTAATTATCTCACAGGATCAATAGTGAAATATTAATTTGAGGAATTTGTCACTTCATTTTCTCTAGTTATTGTTTTATTTTTCTCCAAAAAACGCACCACAAGCTTTGAAAACCAATGGAATATTCATAGATTCACAGGAAAGAAAAGAATTAGAAAAAGCACTTAGAAGATCACCTACTACATTCTCTGCTCTAATACAAATCTGAAAATCAGAAAAAGGTAGCTAAAGCTGAGATTCAATTTTTTCCCTCCTCCTTCATCTGTCCCATAAAGCTATTCTGATACTTTATTATTTTTATCCAAAAAAGGTTTTCTTAATCTCCAGCCTAAAACATCCTGGCTGCATTTTAAGCCCAGTAATTCTTTCACTATTAGAAAGCACAATCCTCTGTCTTTACAACAGTTTTTACACATTCAAAATGTATTTGAAAACATGTAATTTCTCACTGTACTTTCCTCTAGATCAACGTTCTCCTAGTTAGTCAAACTGCTATATAAAAGACAGATAAAATGCAGCAGGTCCTGATTCAGCAAACTTACATTGTTCTCCATGGCCAGACGACGAACTGCAGGGGTTGCTAATGTTTTGTGACCTTTTATCTCTTGGTGAGTGTGTTCTTCGTGAGACACAGGAGGTGTTTCAACAACATCTTCTTCTGGGGCAACACCTGCAAAGAAAAAGTAAAAAAAATAACTTTACTACATCATGAGCATTTGTTAAAATATCACAAATTTGTTAAATTCCAATATGAATTACTCTGTGATTCTGTCACAGCTGAAGTTTTTAACACCTGCTCTGAGCTACTGTGGATGAGAACATAGCACGCTAAAAGCTGCTGTTTAAGCTAAATTTTCAATAGGAAAAGTCTGGCTTTTGAGATTTTAAATCCTAATAAAATATCACAGCTGTTTCTACTTAATTTTCTTGATTTTATAAATGGAAAAAAAACAGTTTTAAGATTTTCAGGAGGAGAAAGTAAACTGCTCTGTCACTGATGGTTTTATGACAACAAATGAAACACGCAAGAGAAAAAAAAGAGCTTACAATACCTTTTGAAGCATCGATTTCAATGTCTACTAATGGTTTTCCAACAAAAGCAATTTCATCTAAATTGTAATGGAGTTTTCTAATGATGCCATCATAACGACTCGTGATAGTAACAGAAGCTTTATCGCTTTGTACTTCACAGATACTATCAAACTGAGACACGCTATCACCTTCTTTTATATACCTAAGAGAAAAGACATAGACTAGTGTAAAATATATTAACTGTAAAAATCCATGCTGTGTATTTTTTCAACTAGTTCAGTTATGTACATCCCCACAACATGAAAACGCATTCCAGGTAAGCAGACAAATTCTACATCATGGATACATTTGCTATATACCTTTTGCCTGACTGCTGCAGAAACCTTTGTTGTGTGAAATGACACATGATTTACAATATCATCACACATATATTTTTACTATTACTTTAGTAAAACAGAGTTTTCATGACAGACTGTAAGCCATCTAAAAATAAGAATGAGCCTAGCTTAGTCTGAACCTAAGAAGTTTTTAGTTTCAAATTGCCAAGATCAGTATAAAATCAGTTTCAGAAAATAAACTGAAAGTAGGAAACAGTCTTCTATGCAAAAAGAGGTATTTTCATCTATTTGTACAAAGAACAAGGCCTTTCAACACTGACTTCCTTCACTGTACACTTTGATTTTGCTTAATCTGTTCATCAGTGTTTTTTTACAAACAATTCAATTGTTCAAATCTTTTACTAAAGTCAATAGAGAAGGGGTATAGGATAAAATTATGTGGGTTCTCCAGGCTAGACATTTGTTTCTTAAGCTCAGCCTAAGTAATTATAATAAAAGAAAGACCTCCTCACTCTAAAAGCATTAATCACTGAAGGAAAGCCTATATACAGGTGCAGTTCCACTTTTTCTACTCCCAAATAAACTAGACTGTAAATAAACAAAAGGTAAAGCTCAGTATATACAAGGTTTTAAAATGTGGAAAATGAAACTTGAAAAACTTCACTAGTAACCCCAAGAACATATGATGAGATAAATAATTGATAATATAGCTGTTAAACCACTTGCTGAATTCTTAGTGTAGTAGAGCTTACCATTCTTTCACAGTCACCTCTGTAATCCCTTCTCCAATGTCAGAAAGCTTAAACTGGACAATTTGGCCACAGGAAACTTAAAACAGACAATAAGGAAATACAACATGTTTGATACTAAATACAAGAATACCAGACAGAAAAATCTGAATGCATCAAAAACAGTCTACATACCAATCATATAAGAACCACTAGCATAACAGTCATAAAATAGCAAAATAAAATAAATTATTTTATTATGAAAAGGATTACCAGCAGATGTTCTGAATAATCGCTGTTGATGACTAAACTTGAGGGCAGATTTGTCAAACACGCACACATATTTTGATTTTATAAAGCGAACGCTGCTGCACGATCTAACACGGTGAATGCAAACCTGGAGGAAAAAAGTCTCAAGTATTAATATAATGGACTGAGAATGGAGAGCTCATTCAATATTCCTGATGCAACAGTAATACTAAAATAGTTTAATTCTAATTTATATAAAATAATTTCTTATGGAAACACAATTAATACATACTGAATGTATAACAACACCTAAATTAGCACAAGCTTTGCCAACTCTTTAACTTCTCTCACAACACAATAACATAACCAATTAACAAAAATCATGACAAATCTGGTAAAAGATTAATACTTGCTATTGTTTCTCTAAGCAATTAGTTTAATCAGGACACACACACAAAAAGCATACATAATATCAACTACATCGGCCATCTGAAATATTCTTATCCAGAATGGACGCTGGAAGGGTCCCCTAGACTGCAGGAAAAATCAGCATGGTTTTCTTCGTCAGTTCTCATTCCAATCAAAGGTTGATCAGAAGTACTAATTAGAAAGGAAATTCACACCAGAGGGTACAGTGTTGCCTTTTTATTTCTGTTACTATATAGGAGGCAATGATCTTCAAGTACATATAATTTCACATCAACTTTAATGACATTTTTTAAGAACTGAGCATGAGATGGCTTTCTTTCATGGTTACAATTAAATTTATCCAGAAATCAACTTAAAGGGTCAACGGAATTTTCTGAAAGCTTCCTTAGACAAAACTATATGCTTTAAAGCATTATGTAATCAGTCATGATTTTGGTCAAAAGCAAAGCCAGTAGCACTTCCATTGACATAAACAGGCATTTTATCATTAATCTCAACAGAAGTTAGTTCAGACCTTTTCTTATTTAGTAAGATTTCTTAAATCTAATGTAATTTTGGTGTTATGTTGTCTTAGAATGCTGTAAAATTAATAAAAATAACAATTTATCTGTAAATACTATCTCTAATTAATTTAGAGATATGAAAAAAAAATTCAGGTGCTACAATGTACCTCAAGTAGCTCAAAACTGTAAAATTTAGAAATTATCTTCTTAGAGGAGCCAGAAAACAGCATACCTGCATGGGAAAGTTAATTTTAACTTCTTTTTTTAAAAAATCCTTTCAATAATTACAGAACACATGAAACTTCCTGATTGCCCTCCCCACTCCCCAAACTGTTCTGCTATTTGATTTTACATTACACTTTTATGAAGTAGATTATTCAGAAAACTGTACAATTCTGAACTGATGATGTACACATTTTCTATATTATTTATTCCAGTATTGCAAGCGATATTTAATATCACCTTTATTTTAGGAACAAATATTTATACCATACAATCTACCACAAAGGACACAACAAAGTTGAGTTACTTTTCAGCTGACTGCTAATAAGATTTTATCTGTTGATCTAGAATAAGTATTTTTCTAATTGCTATAATGAGCAAACAATAAATCCTCTTCATTAGTTCTCCAAACAATTTTCCCTATTAAAAAAATCAAGTAAAACGGTAATTTTAAGCTATGACAAATCTTATTTTACAAACACATTTAAAATTCTCATTCAGTTACAAAACTGGTATACAAAGTACATGTTCACAAGCCTATTTTCTCCTATTTTTAATTCTGTTTTTCTTCCCACTTGAGTCCACAATTACATCTTTTTGTCCAACAACATCTTTTTGTCCCAACCTTACAATTAAACTCTTTTCTCTTTATATGACCCTACATGAAAAATATCCAATATTTACCTGTGAAGGTGATCACAAGAAGCACATCAAATCTCTGAACTATTTCTAAATGTGAAGTTTCATAATGCTTTCCATGTGTTTTTAACATTTGGTAAACAATGCAGGTAGTGAATTAGTAATGTCACTGTCAAAAAAACAGACTGGTTTTGTTACAGAAGAGTTTCAGTGCTGTTTCAAATTATATCGGTGGGAATAATTCAAAACTGCATTTTTCAAAAATTGAATCTTTTTGGTTTGCAGGTTTGCACATTCTCTACTAAAAAGGTGGTGTGCTAGTATGTTAAAGCAATAACACAGTACCCAATCTCTTCATAGAACAATGTTCCTTTCTAGTAAGAGGAAAAATTAAAACCCATGAAATAAAGAGTCTGTGCTTATTAATTCCAGTATTTAATCACCATAATACTATTTTCTGTGTAATGCTGAATAAGGAAGTAAAGCATACTAAAAAAAGCATATAAAAGAGAAAATTAGTTCTAACATCCATAGCACATCCATATACATATCTTGATGTCTGGAAAAACATAGTAATAAAAACCCCAACAAGCAGAGTACTAGCAGTTATGTTTATGTCACCACTATCACGCTATATGACAGTTCAAGGCAATAATGCCAGAGTAAGATAACCCCTTTCCTGTCAGGTCTTCAAAGGGCGGAGTTGCTGTGGGCAGAAGAAACTGAGGACCCACTCCAGTCTCCCACTGATACTGAGGACACTTCAGCCACTGATATCTGTTTGATTAAGATGTGTGGTTTGAACCAAGACAACATGGGAGCTGTATGCTATTTGGGAGAGAACTGCCTTGCCCCCCATTTAGTTCAGTCTTGGTTGTTTCCTTAAAAGGAAGACCACTGTACTTTTCTAAATCACCACTGATCCTAAAACTCTACTGCTGACATCAGAACAAAATGTTTTTGTGCAGCCTGCAGGCAACTGATTACCTAATGAAGTACCACTGAATTTCAAAGTCAAATTGAATAGTTTGTGCTCAAAGTCAACGACTTCAGACATAATTCCTCACCTAAATAACTGGAACCTTGTCCTAGTGTCCAGGTGAGCCCTATTTCCCTACCACTTAATGAAAAGACCCCCTAGGCTCCTTTCTTTCTTCTTCACAACCTACAGCCCCCATGGACAACCACCATTACTTTGTCCTTCTTCCCTTTGCTAACCAAAGCATTTGCAAAAGCATTAAGAATATTAAAATAAAGTCCTTTCATATTATAATAATCATATGAGTTCTTGGATCTTATCACTGTTTCACAGTAGATGGTCACAAGAAGAACTGGTATCTACCAAAACTTAATATGTGCTTGCAGGAAACACACACTATAAACAGCCAATTCCATAGTTCAGCATGCACATAGGTAAGATGAGGCTTTTCATCTTATCAGACTCTCCCTCTGGATTTAAGAGAAGATGGTTTAGTTAGAAAGAAAACCAAAAAGAAACTTGTCTTTTCAATATTCTTAATTAGTAAAATTACTTGTATGTAGCCTAAAACTAGATAATTACAAAAGTATCATTGAAAAAATTCCTCACTACTATGCTTTCAAAATACGATATGAATTATTATTAAAAGAAAAACTAATATTAGAAACTAGAACTGATACTTAATTTTGTTTTCACTTGGGTTGTCGTACAAAAAAAAAAAAGATGGTTTTTTTTCTGACATTCCACAAAACAGCAGTGACAATAGGAAACCAACACTTTTCACTACAGCAGGGAGACTGTAAGAAGGCAGAAAAAAGCATGAAGTAAGTCTTCATAACAGTATATGCTTGTGAGATTACAAGCCCCCTAAAGGGCAACCAAGTAGATTCGCTTCTTGAAGTAGGGTAAGGTATCTCAACTACTTAATTTACTGTGGTGGTTTAGCCCTAGTCACCACACAGTTTCTCACTCACCCTTACCCTCCCCAGCAGGATGGGGGAGAGAACTGGGAAGAAAACTCATGGGTTGAGATTAAGATAGTTTACTAGAATAGCAAAGGAAAATGACAACAACAAAATATAGGAATACTGAAATACATAAAGTGAACAATGCACAATTTCTCACTGCCCGATGTCCCAATGACTGATACAGCCTGTCCCGAGCAGTGATCATGGAAACAAAACCAAGCAGCAAGCAAAGGGGGGAGCCATGCCCTCTTGGCCAACATCCCCTTATGTACCGAGCATGATGTTTATGGCATGGAGCACTCTTTGGCCGGTTTGGGTCAATTATTTTGCCTGTATCCCTCCCAGCTTCCTGCACATTATTGAGACCTGGAAAACTGGACAGTGTCCTTGGTCTCATTAGCAACAACTGGTAACATCAGTGTGTTTATCAACATTCTTCACATACAAAATCTGAAACACACCAGCTACTGCGAGGAAAATTAACTCCATCCCTGCCGAAACCAGGACATTTACAAATATCAAGGCTCCTGCGATTGAAAGAAGTACGTTTCCCCTTTCCGTGTGTGTATACACCGCCTCTGTGCAGATCCGGTATGCAAAGGGGGCTGATGGCGGAGGAGCGGTGATGGCAGTAAAACGTACAGACAACGCAAGGAACCAGATGGCTAAGACGTTACAGAAGAGAAGGGTGACCATTACAGTGGCTTATCACAGGGGGCACACGCTTCTTCCACAGGAAAGAACGGGGAGGCAACGGGGGAGACATTCAGGGGCAGCGGGGCGGAGGGAGCCTGTTCTGGGTGTCGCTGCGGAGCGAGGACCCTCTGGCCTCCGCGGAGCAGCGGGCGGGCTCGGCGGGCTCCGCCGGCACCGCGGCACAACGGGGCGGGTGCGGGGCCGAGCGCTGATGGCTGCCTGTCTGCGGGGAACACGGGCACCCCTGCCGCCGCACCGCGGGGCACCGCCCGCCCGGAGGCGCGGCGGAGGGGAGCTCCGGCACTGCCCGCCCGCAGGCGCGGGGGAGGCGGCGGCCGGGAGGGCTGAGGGCAGGCGGCAAATCCGCGAGCGTGTCGTGTTGGCTCCGAGGGTCTGCCGCGCAGCCCTCGCTCGCTCCCGGCGGGAGGGAAGCAACAGGGCTTCAAGATGCCGCCGCCGAGGCGGCGACGCCGCGCGCTGCCCACCCCTTCACGGACTAACCGCGACCGCCACCACCCGCAGGGTCCCCCGCTCCCCTTACCAGGCGCCCCGCGCTGCGGCAGCTGCTCCTCAAAGCGGTCACGGCCGCCATCTTACTCCGGGAAGAGGCCGCCCCCGGGGCCCACACACCTCCCACCGACCAGCCAACCGGAGGGCAGCCACGCCAACCGCAGCCAACCAGGGCACAGGCCGCGGAGGGCGGTGGCGGAGGGGGCCGGCAGCGCGGGCCGGCGGCGGGGGGGAGCCGGCTGATGCCGGCCAGCGCCTGCGGAGAGGCGGGCGGCGCCTCGCAGCCGTCACACGCCCGCGGGAAGTAACGGGACGGCGTCCCCTGTCCCGAGCGCCTCCCGGGGGTTCCCGTAGGAAAGCTGCTGGCGGTGGGAGTGCGGCTTCCCCTGGCCGAAGTGATGTGAAGGGCAGCGCGAAGGTGCCCTTTTTCCCCGTACTTCTGTAATAAAGTCCCGAGTGTGACTGCCAGACCAACATGCGTACGCCTCTCCGTGCTTCTTTTAGCGATCCCGCTTCAGGGGCAAACCTACTCGCTCGTAAACGTGACGGCAGGCGTCCGGCCGCTTTCCTCCGGCGAAACTGGGCAGAGCGCTGGCCGCGGCGCTGCCGGCCCAGCTGCCGCTCGGTCGCGGCCTGCGGGGCGACACGTTTGTCACCGCTTCGGCCTAGCGTGGCCCTTGGCCATAGCCTCGGGACAGGGGAAAGGCATTGCCTCCTCCGGGACGCCGAGCCGCCGTAGGTCCGCCTTGTGCCGGGACGTGGCCGTCAACGCGGGGAGAAGGGAGCGCTCCCCGCCCGCTACACAGCTGTCCAGGCGCTGGGACCCAGCGGCTGCTCCTCACGCAGCGGAGCCGCCCCTGCCAACCCACGGCGGGCGGGCAGGCGGGCGGCTCCGCTCTGCGCCTGCTCCAGCGCCGCCGCCCGGCCCAGGCACCGGCAGGCTGGGGCTCCGCCGTCACCGGAGCGCATCTTGGGCGTGGTTCCGTCGCCAGGCGTCCGCGATCCCGGAGGGCTGCTTCGCCGGGGGCTCTCCGTCTTCAGGGCCCCGCCGGGATCCCATCGGTGCGGCAGGGACCTCTGCGAGAGGCAGCTCCGCTCGGCGCCGGTCATGGACGGGGACAGGGTGGAGATAGACGGCGGGATCATGGAGGGGGTGAGCACCAGCGGCGGGTTGGCCTTGCCCTACCGCGCCCCGGGAAGCGGCGATGGGCAGGCCGGTAGCGGCCGGCTGGGCGGGAAGTGCCGTAGCGCCTGACGAGCGCCGTTTCTCCGTGCAGGGCGGGCAGATCTTGCGAGTGTCCACGGCCCTGAGCTGCCTGCTGGGCCTGCCGCTGCGGGTGCGCCGGATCCGCGCCGGGAGGAGCCAGCCCGGCCTCAGGTAACGGCCCGTCCCACGGGCTCGGGTCCGCTCGCCTGGGAGCTGTCCCGGGCGCGGTGGTCCCCGGGCGCCTTCAGCGGGGTCACGGTGCGGCGTGCGTGAGGCCCTCCCGGGCCGGGGACGCACCGTGCTTGGCTTGCTTTTGTCTGAAATGCTCCCAAGAACAAACCCCGTGTATATCCATTGCTTTACGAGGGCCTTTTTGTCAGAAAATCCCGTCCGCGGCTCACTTAGATGAGGTAGGGTACGGACCGGGCGCCCTGCTGCCTCCCTGGGGAGGATTCGGACCCCTTCGCCCCCTCCCCTCAGCGCTGGCCCTGGCCCCCTGCCCGGGCAAGTGAGGGCGCTGCTCCGGTCGCCGCCTGTCAGGCAGCACAGGCTTACAAAGCATCTCCAAAGTATTTTTCAAAGGTGCTAAGCAGACCGTGCGGTATGAAACATCGCATACGGTTGAGGTCATGTAATGCCTCAGCCAAACGTGGTTCACCGAGCATACAGCGTTAAGAACGGTTTGTTTCTTTGCCGTTTAAATTACTCAAACAAATGGAAACGCAAGCACAGCAAAACAGATGCATAGCAAAACTGTTAGCTCTCTTGTGGCTCTGGCAGCCAGCTACTGGCTTGGCTTCAGTTCAGTATTGCCATCGTTATCCCATTGCATTTTTGTCCAAGCACTTATCACATTAGGACAAGCGGCTGCTCCTGCATCTCGTCTGTCTGTCTGGACCCATTCTAATGGAAAACACCAGAATCCTGCAAATTCCAGAATGGCCTGAGTGCTGCTGCTTTGGCTCCTGTGAACTCAGGAGAAGTACTGTAGGAACCTAATCGAATTTCTGATCCTTGTTTGATCTGAAATTTGCAGTTGTAGTATTTATTAGTTGGTGTTTAGTAGATCCTTTAATGTAACATCAGTATGTAGTCTACTTGCACGTATCTTTAACTTTGTATTGTCACTCCAAGGCCTCAGCATCTGTCTGGATTGGAGATCATTCGAGATCTATGTGACGGGAAGCTGGAAGGTGGAGAAATCGGCTCAACAGAAATAACCTTCACTCCTGGGAAGATCAGAGGTGGAACTCACATAGCAGATACAAAAACAGCGGGGTGTGTCTCTGTACATGGATAATGACTGGCTAGTAACAGATATTTTGGTAACTTTAAAATTAACACAAAATAGCATTAATACATGGGTAGTGAGCCAAAATCACATATGATGAATGTGATATGGTTCTTTCCTGTAGTTTTTTGTCATTGCTGAGCCTTCAGCTGCTCTTTAGTGTTTCTTGTGGGCTACCCCTGAGGGAGGTGCGTGCTGAGCCAGATATATGTGACCAAAGAACCTCTAGTGTAAGCAGGATGTGTATGAATATAGTACATGCAAGTGTAATAGTTATAAAATTATAATTGATATATAAGTTGAACACTTGATTAATGTTAAGCAAAAACCAGTTGCCCATGTATTTAAAACTTTATCCATTATTTTCTCACATTAGTACATTACATATCATGTCAAATGCCTTAAATTAGATGAGTATCTTGAATCCATGAGATCTGAAATAGTTTTCATCATATGGTGGACGAGAAGCTCAACATGAGCTGGCAATGTGCTCTTGCAGCCCAGAAGGCCAACCACATTCTGGGCTGCATCAAGAGGAGCGTGGCCAGCAGGTCAAGGGAGGTGATTCTGCCCCTCTACTCTGCCCTGGTGAGACCCCACCTGGAGTACTGCGTCCAGTTCTGGAGTCCCCAACATAAGAAGGACACGGACCAGTTGGAGAGGGTCCAGAGGAGGGCCACAAGGATGATCAGAGGGCTGGAGCACCTCTCCTATGAGGACAGGCTGAGAGAGTTGGGGCTGTTCAGCCTGGAGAAGAGGAGGCTCTGGGGAGACCTGATAGCGGTCTTCCAGTGCCTCAAGGGGGCCTACAGGAAAGATGGGGAGAGACTGTTCAGTAGGGCCTGTTGTGATAGGACAAGGGGTAATGGGTTTAAATTAGAGGGAGGTAGATTTAGACTGAATATTAGGAAAAAAAATTTTACAATGAGAGTTGTAGAGCACTGGCACAGGTTGCCCAGAGAGGTGGTGGATGCCCCATTCCTGGAAACGTTCAAGGCCAGGCTGGATGAGGCTCTGAGCAACCTGATCTAGTCAGGGATGTCCCTGCTCCTTGCAGGGGGGTTGGACTGGATGACTTTTGAAGGTCCCTTCCAACTCTAACCATTCTATGATTCTATGATATAATAACGTAATTTTTTATATTTTACTTACACATGTAATGGTACCATATGGGATATAATCTTTTGGAACTGGAAACATATTCTATCCATGGTTCTTTGTGCCTGTTTTTCTTCTATATTTCTGAGTTGGTCCTTTGTTCTTGGAATCTGTTGCAAAACCAAGTAAATGGGTTTAGCTATGGCAGGCTGGTGTGAACAGTTGTTTGGAAGCATAAGGCAGGTTAGGCGTAAGTCAAAGCTTCCTTTAAGTTAAGAGAAATAATTTTCTGAGCTGCAATAGTATAAATAACAAAGCTGATGCCTTTTACTTAACACAGAAAGGTTTGAGTTAAGCAACAATGCAGCAGAATTAGTAATTAAGCACAAGAAAAAAAAAGAAAAAAAAAGAGAAACTGTGTGGTTCACAAACATTTGGAAGTTATTTAAGAAAAAAACCCCATGTTTTCTTCAGTTCAGCAGTTATTACTGTTTTCACAACTCAAAATGATGTTTGAAACCCGCGTGAGGGAACTGTTTTGTTTTGCTTAACGAACTTACCTTTGGAAAATTTATTTTGGAAGCTTTTTATTATCTATGAAATAAGAGATTCAGTGACAGGGGAATCTTGTATCTAAAAGCATATTGTCTATGCCCCTGAATTTTCTTCTGTGGGATGCCGACCAGCTTGTAACCAATTTTGTCATTTTCTAAGTATTTTTTTAGTAAATAAGTGTTAAATGTCAAAATTGTTGCCTAAGCCTTTTCTGCTTTTATTGGCTGCTAGCTAAACCTACAGTTTTCACAGTCCCATCAGTATACTAAGCAAGCTACATTACTTTTATTTCAAACAGGAATATTAAAGATATAATTATTGTGAAATAAAAACCTGCATATTTAGGCCTGCTAAGGACATTAAGTTTTAAATTAGTACTTTTTAAGACCAATAAGTTTACTTTATAGATAATGTCCAAAATGTTCAAATACTTACGTAAATACTGTGGAAAGTCATTTGCCTTTGATATGTAATGATTCTGTGGAATACTATGTATTATGGCTGCACGACATTTGAGTATCTTATCATTGCTTTTAGGAGTGTGTGTCTACTGATGCAGGTAGCAATGCCCTGCGTGTTGTTTGCTGCTTCCCCATCAGAACTTCATTTAAAAGGTGGGACTAATGCTGAGATGGCTCCTCAGATAGACTACACAGTCATGGTAGGGAAAAATTTCTTTGGTTTGGTGCATCTTTCATGTGTATATATGCAAAGTAATTACTGTACTTCTGTTGTTCTTACTGCAATTTTATTTGTAATTATGGAATTAGGGATGCGAATATAACAGTATTCGCACACTGTATGTAGAGAGCAACCAGTGTTTCATGGAATTCCCGGAAACAGCAACTAGTCTGTTTGCTTTTAATTACTAACGAAAATTTCACTTTAAAAATATTATTTATTGTAGAAGTGCTGTGAATTGTTAAGAATTTCTCTTACTCTTTCCATAAGAAAATCCTTTTACACAAAGCGTCACTCGGAATGAAGTATGAGGAATATCAAATAAGCTGTATGGATGTGACTGGCTATCTTTTTTTTTTTTTTTTTTTTTTTTTTAGACTGCATAAAATAGTGGGAAACTAAAAATGCAAAACATATTCATTCTGGGTTTTTATATATGCTTGTTTTTCAGGTTTTCAAGCCAATAGTTGAAAAGTTCAATTTCAGTTTTAATTGTGACATAAAAAGGAGGTGAGTTACAGAGACATGTGGCAAAGGCAAGCCTTACTGAACCCCTGTGTGAGCACAGAGGCACACACACACGGTGCCCTCAATCAAGCTGAGGGATGAGTTTATAATACATGATGAACTAATCTGCATTAGCTGCCCCTGTGTGTACTGCCACCATATGATGAATGTGATATGGTTCTTTCCTGTCTTTTTTTTGTCATTGCTGACTCTTCAGCTGCTCTTTAGTGTTTCCTGTGGGCTGCCCCTGAGAGAAGTGCGTGCTGAACAGGCAGCACATTACTGGGCTTTTTCTGAGATGCCAGATATGTTGGTCTTAGGTAGTTAATAAGATGTGTGTTACAAGGTAATACTGTTAGAGAACCTAATTCTATTAAAAGATTTCTAAGGCACACATCAAGAAAATTCATACGTACAGTAACAGAGAAAATAAAAATGTATAATGAAATATATGAAGAGCCTTGTGGCTTTTTTTTTTGTTTCCTTGCGATCTTTGTATTTAATTATATCTGATTACTGTTTCTAAATAGGGGTTACTATCCTCAGGGAGGTGGTGAAGTTGTAGTCCAGATGTCACCAGTCAAAGAGTTGAGCCCAATAAACTTAACAGAACGTGGCACAGTGACAAAGATATATGGAAGAGCATTTGTTGCTGGAGCGCTGCCTATAAAAGTAAGTGCTGATAATAGCTCTGGTAATAGCCAACTTCATATATCAATATAAAATTGCATGTAATCTGCCTAACATACCCCTGCTGTTCCTGTATTCTGCAGTCTTTCACACACAAACTAAGTAGCCTTATTAAATGGTTTCAATTATTCAGGCCATAGAATAGAATTTTGGACGTTTCTAAAATGCATTTATTGCATAGCAGTATGGTAGCAGCTAAAACAGGAATTGAGAACGATATCCTTCAAATAACTGTTCAAAAGCCTTTAGCATATATTGAGGGGCATCGTGTATCTGGTTTACGTGTCATTCATATTCATGTGGATTATTTTAAATCTGAAATCGTGGCCCTTTTTCATAGATTTATGCATAAACTGTGGTGCACTGTAATAGACAGAGGTCAGACTACATCAAATTTTTCAACCATTGCTAAAGGTATTAGACAGGACAAGTTAAGGGTAGGTTTCGCCAAAGATAAAACAGAGAAACTTGCTCCTTTCTGCCCCTTTCTTTCTGTTATTCCCATCCTGTCTGTGTTTACAGAAAATGAGTGGTGGGATCTCCTTAAGGCTCCTCTTACACATAGGCTAGGAATTAGGAGAGGAAGGAAGAGAAGAAACTGAGTTACTTTTTGAAGAGCTGTGGACTGCTGGTTTTGGTCTTAAAATCTCCAAACCTATGAATATAGGCTGTGATTCGATCACAAGGATGGGATAAGCTTTATCTGCCCCCACCTGCCTGAAAAATAAAATTGTTATTTTATATATTTGATAGAGTATTTCCTGTACAGAGTAATTGTGGGGTGTGGTGGTGTTTGTTTTGTTGTTTGGGGTTTTTTTTAACAATCTAATATATTGAGATAATCAAGACATATGAAATCATTCTCCCCATGAATGGAGAAAAGTTCTTGAATTTCTGTTGATCTTGAAGCTTCTACATACATCACTATAATTGCCATCTGTTCAGCATTTAATGTTACCTTAATTTTGTGGGAAAATTTTCAGAAGAGATTATGATCAGTGCTTGCTTGTAGGGGTTTTATAAAAGTCCTTTGTTTTTCTAGTTAATAAAGTAGCCCATTTATTCAGGGATTCACTGTAATAAGTAGACTTATGAGGAAAACGTATTACTGTAGTTACATAATTTAATTAATGTTTTTATCTCTTATGTTGTTAGCTGGCGAAAGACATGTCAGCAGCAGCAGTGAGATGCATCAGAAAAGAAATCAGAGATCTTTACATTAACATTCAGCCTGTTCGAGAGCCTGATGATCAAGCCTTTGGGACTGGAAGTGGAATAATGTAAGATGAGCCCAGACTTTCTATTGATACCTGTAACCTTTCTGGTTGATTAGCGAGGTCTTGATTACATATCTGATAAAAAAAGTGTAATGTGAGTGATTTTGTCCTTAATATTGATTCTGTTTTTTCTGGTTAGCATTGTTGCAGAGACTTCAACAGGTTGTTTGTTAGCTGGGTCATCACTTGGCAAGAGAGGTAAGAGTTCCATGAAGTATGCCTCTTTCAGATTTAACTTAATGTACTATTAACAGTTAGGAACCTGAAGTATAGTCCAGTCAAAGATCTGATGCTCTGAGTGCTGCATATTTAAATGGTTGTTGTTTAGTAATAAAGGACAGTAGAAATAATAGAATTATAGAATGGTTTGGGTTGGAAGGGACCTTAAAGATCGTCTAGTTCCAACCCCCCTGCCATGGGCAGGAACAGTAGATTTTAAACGTAACAAATGGAATCTTACACTTTGCACTATGCTACTTCTGCATAGTGACAAATATTACAAAATTATTAAACTCACCTTTTATCAGAATGGATTGTGAAGGATTATTGAGTTGAAAAAGCTTCTGGACTTTAAGAATGTACAGTCTCTGTGGTTTACCCATGAAGTTTTTGTTCAGCATTTAATCCAGATGTATATCTAGATTAAAAAGAATAGAAGTGATTTCGGTTTGAAACAGTTTGAATAAAATGTTTCTCTGAGTAAGTGGAGCCACTTTCTTTCCACTGCTTAAGAAGTGTGAACTATGTATCATGGTAAGATGGGAGAGGTTTTTTTTAAGCAGACATTTGAGGCAAGAGCATGGAAACAAGGTTTTAAAAGTTTCTTGTGGGTTGTTTTTTTTTCCTTCTGTATTTTTAGAATGTTAAATAATAATTTGCAGCACTGTAATCTCCTGGATTTCTCTGTTAGGAAAGAATTCTGACAAGGTTGGCATTGAAGCAGCTGAGATACTGCTTAGGAATCTTAAGCATGGCGGAACTGTGGATGATTCTCTGCAAGACCAAGTAAGTCTGCTGTATGTGCTTACATGAAGTTGAAGTAGCACCAGCATGCATGTATGCATTACTTGTAAAGAATATAAATCTGAACAGGGAAAGAATGAGATGTAGATTTCAAAGTTAGATTCTACCTCCACATGTAGGGGTGGCTTTACATAATTATTTGATAATTAGAAGTTTTAGGAGGTTTCTGGGTGTGGTCACAAACATCACTAGGACTAGCAAATCACATACAGTTCTTAGGAACCAGAGATGCTCCTGGCTTTGCAGCAACACCCTTAAATTTTCCCTTCCTGTAAATGTTAGTAGGTATGGAAGAAAGAAGTAGGAATTTGCTTCTATTTGGCATTCTGTGTAGTGGACTGAAAGATAGATCTTGGTTACATATTAAGAATGATACTAAGTGAAGCTATTAGAGAACAGAATATCAAGGAGGTGCTCCTGTTTGTCTTGCTCACCTAGTTTAATTTGAGAATGAAGAACCTCCACTGTCTTATTTTGAATAACACAGCCTGATAAGAATCTCGGGCTGTTCTAGATAGGATGGTGTTATCTTTTAGCTGTAAACACCTGGCCACACATTATTGTTATGTAGTATAATAGGAAGTATTTAGGTCTTGGACTCACCCTATTTTTTCCCAAGCATGCACAGTACAATTGGTGAAGACACGCCACAGCTAGATTCAGAGTGTGTGGGAACTGTTCAGAGTTATACCATGCTTTACAGAGTACTTGTCACAGTGATATTTGTAAATCAAATGAGATTTTAAAAATATGTCTGTCTGGTGAATATGTGATGAGCAAGTATTAGAATTAAAAAACCTCTTCCTGAGTTTTTCTCTCTGTAAACGTAACCTATAAATCTGGAGCCTGACATGACTTTGGGGAATTTCAGGGTAGGAGGGTGGAGGAGAGCAAAGTTAAATGTAGTAACAGGCATTCAGTGGCAAACTTCATTGTGGAAAAGTAGCAGCCCTTCTGTAAAAGGCATTATAGTAGTAATTTCCAAGCTTCTTGAGCCTTGGATCACTCTTAACATGCAGCATCATTAATTTCTGTGAAACTTAGCAGACAACATTTTAACATCTACAGACATTTTGGATGTTTTTCCTACTTTAAAAAAAAAATTAAAAAAAATCAAGAAGTTCCTAGGATCTGAAGAGTAACTTAATGATTACCTTTCCCTCCCTTTCAGCTTATCATTTTTATGGCACTAGCAAAGGGGGTGTCTAGAGTGAAAAGTGGACCGATTACACTTCATACTCAAACGGCTATACACTTTGCAGAGCAACTAACAAAGGTGAGTCCAAAAGTTCAGGAAGTTTTATCTATCGGTTGTCATCCAGTAACTAGGAATTGTACAGTTTAGCAGGCATTGTGACCTGAACTTGATCACAGAGGACAAGCATTGATAAAATAATTGCTACAATATTTATATGGGAGTTTACCTGTAGAAAGTGAACATACTTCAGAGTTAAATGCCTTTAGAATAGTTAGATACTTTTACCACCTTTTAAAAAGTTTTTTTAATTAAATCACTCAAAGCTGTAATATACATAAATACATAGCAATATGATTATCGGGCATTGGATATTAAATATTTAAACTTATACATGTTGTAACTTAATCAGTGATACATGTCTAATCCTGTTTTAGGCCAAATTTACTGTGACAAAATCGGAAGAGGAAGATCCCAGTAAAGATACCTACATCATTGAGTGCCAAGGAATGGGGATGATAAACCCAAACTTATAGGGTTTAAAAAAAAAAAAAAGGCAGCAAGCTGACAAAAGCAAAACTCAACATACCTCAGTGATGTATTGCACTACATTTTGATGGATGTATAATATGCATGTGAACAGGAGGAGTCTTCTGTCACATCTGAGTGATTTAACTTCAAGGATGATGTCGAGTTTTTTCTTGATGTGCCGAGAATCTGTGGTGTGAAAAATGGAAACTTTACTTTTCTGTTTCTTTCCTTTTTTTTTTTTTTTTTTTTTTTT